>CATIWK010008613.1:0-10711 GCA_949634005.1 Mallotus japonicus | reverse complement strand
GAAAAATTTGAGAGAATATTAACAAAAAGAAAGGTAGTATTTGTTTGGTCCTATGAGAATATGCCATGTTTAGATAGAGAAATTATAGAACATTGCATTCCAATATATCTAGAAGCTAGACCGATTAAGCAGAAACTTTGTAGGTTAAGACCAGAGTGGATAGAAAAGGTAAGAGAAGAAATTGCTAAACAAATCCAGTCTAATTTTCTAGAAGTGGTAGAGTACCCTCAATGGTTGGCAAACATAGTACCAGTTCCCAAAAAAGATGGAAAGGTTCGAATGTGTATAGATTTCAGAGATCTGAATAAAGCATGTCTAAAAGATGACTTTCCTTTACCCCATATTGATGTGATTATTGATAGAGCAGCATCTAGTGCAATGTATTCCTTCATGGATTAGTTTTCAGGTTATAATAAGATCATGATGGCAGTTATGGACAAGATCAAGACTGCTTTCATCACTGAATGGGGGACATATTGCTACAAAGTGATGCCCTTCGGATTAAAGAATGCAGGTGCAACTTATCAAAGAGCAGTAACCGCTCTGTTTCATGACATGATGCACAAAGAAGTGGAGGTATATGTTGATGACATGATGGTTAAGTCAGAAACAAGAGAGGGACATTTTGAAGCTTTAGATAAGTTTTTAGCAAGAATATAAAGATACAATTTGAGGCTTAATCCGAAGAAATGCATATTTGGGGTTACTTCTGGAAAGTTGTTGGGGCACATAGTTAGTGATAGAGGGATAGAAGTCAACCCAGACAAGAACAAAGCCATTCAAGAAATGCCAACACCGAAAACAGAGAAAGAAATGCGAGGGTTTATTGGGAAATTACAGTACATCAGCAGGTTTATTGCAAAGCTTACTATGGTTTGTGATCCAATCTTCAAGCTCTTAAAGAAGAATCAACCAGTGGAATGGAATGAAGAATGCCAAAAAGCTTTTGACAAGATTAAGGAATACCTTATTAATCTGCCTGTATTGAAACCGCTAAGGCAAGGTAAACCCTTAATTTTATATTTGGCTTTGGAGGAAAAAGCAATGGGGCATTGTTGGCGCAAGAAGGACTAGAAAGGATAAAGCATGTAGTATACTATCTTAGTAAAAAGTTCCTGCAATATGAAAAAAAATATGATCTCATGGAGAAGACATGTTTGATTGTGATATAGGCTACAAGGAAGTTAAGGCATTATTTCCAGTCTTACAAAGTACAAGCCGTTTCAAAGATAGATCGTTTAAGGTACTTGTTTCAAGCAAAAGCTTTGACTGGAAAAATGTCTCGATGGTTGGTACTTCTGACTGAGTTTGATATAGAGTACATCACCACCAAGGTCATCAAAGGGAGAGCAGTACCAAAATTCATGGCACAGAATGCAGTCGAAGGAAATGAGCAGTGGAACTTGGAGTTTCCAGATAAGAACTTAGCAGTAATAGAACAACGTGCATGGAAGCTTTATTTTGATGGAGCTTTGAATAATAGAGGAGCAGGATTAGGAGTCATTCTTCTCACACCAGAAGGAGAAACCATCCCAATGGCTAAGAAATTAGACTTCAAAGTTACAAATAACATAGATGAATATGAGGCATGTGTTTATGGGGTAGAAGCAGCTCTAGCAGCTAGAGCCAAAGACCTGCTAGTTTATGGAGATTCCCTATTGGTTATTAGTCAGGCTAACGAAGAGTGGGAAGTGAAAGAAGAGAGGTTAAAACCTTACGTTTTCTATTTGAAGACTTTAATGAGGAATTTTACTAAATGTCTCTTCATACATTTACCAAGAGATGAGAATCAAATGGCAGATGCCTTGGCAACACTTTCTTCAATGTGGGATAAATCAACTAGGTTAAGGATGAAGCCTTTGGTAATCATGAAAACAAAAGCCCCATGTTATGGTGGAGAACAGGTTACGAGTACTCAGATAGGGCCAGAAGAAAAGCCGTGGTTTTATGACATCCAGAGATTCATTGAGGAAAGGAAGTATTCAGATGAAGCAACCTCAAAAGAAAAATATGCTCTACGTGTTCTTACACACAATTATGCAAGTCACGATGGTTATACAAAAGAGTGCCGAATGGAATGCAACTAAGATGTCTCAAGAAGGATGAAGCAGAATAAGTAATGAGAGATATTCATGCTGGAGTTTGTGGATCTCACATGAATTGAATGATTCTGGTAAAGAAAATAATTCGACAAGGGTACTATTGGTTGAGCATAGAAAAGGATTGTATCCAAATAGTGAGACAATGTCATCAGTGCCAGATACATGGGAATCACAATCATCTTCCCCCCTACAGTGTTAAACAGTTTGACATCTCCGTGGCCTTTTGCAGTATGGGGAATAGATATAATAGGGGAGATAAGGCCGACTGCTTCAAGTGGGCATAAATACATAGTAGTGTCAATTGACTATTTCTCCAGATGGATAGAAGCGGAATCCTTTAGCACTTTAAAGGCTAGACAGATGGCAAAGTTTATTGAGAAGAGTCTCATTTGTAGATATGGGGTCCCACATCATGTTGTGATAGATAATGGTGTTCAATTTCAGGCAGAAATAGCTAAGTTATTAAAGAGATATAATATTGAGCATCATAAATCTTCACCTTATCGACCTCAGGCTAATGGTGCAGTTGAAGTATCTAATAAGAATGCGAAGAGAATTCTCTCTAAGATGGTAAAAACATACAAAGATTGGTCTGAGTATCTCTCTTTTTCCTTGTGGGGATATAGAACTACTACGCGCACTGCTACAGGACAGACACCATTTTCATTAGTATATGGTTGTGAAGCAGTTTTGCCTATAGAGATAGAGATCAAATCTTTGAGGGTAGTTATGGAAGCAAAAACCCCTGAGAGTGAATGGGTGCAAAAGAGATATGATCACCTTATATCTCTAGATGAGAAAAGGATGAATGCTTTATTTCACACTCAGATTTACCAGAGAAGGATAGCAAGAGCCTTTAACAAGAAGGTTAAGCCTGGAAAGATAAAGGCTGGGGATATGGTACTAAAGCAGTCAAGGGCAATAATGTTTGATCCGAGAGGAAGATTCAGACTAAATTGGAAAGCACCATATCTAGTCAAGACAGTTCTACCTAAGGGAGCAGCTAAGATATCGGATCTTGAGGGGAATGAGTTCACAGAGCCAATTAACCTGGATCATTTCAAGAAGTACTACCTGTAAAAAAGGTTAGTATAAAGAAGTAAAGTCCGCTGGCTAGAAAACCTGAAAAGGTTGGTCAAGCAAAAGTTAGGACATTCCCGCTGTTTAGAAAACCCGTAAAGGGCTGGCAGGCAAAAATTAGGGAATAATGACAAAAATGGTCCCGCTGATTAGAAAACCTGCAAAGGGCTAGTCAGGCAAAAATTAGGGAAATAAAGTGAAAGAAAAATATTCAGTTAGAAAATCTGAAAGGACTAACTGATAATAGGAGTTATACCATATGATGTAATAAATGTTCTCATTTTGGCCCTAATTAATGGATAAAATTGAAAAAGGATTTCTGCTTGAACATTGCATGTTTGGTCTTTATTATAATGCATAACTACTAAAAGGAAAAGCAAAACATGAAAGTCTAAAAACTGGGAACTATGAGACTATTTTCAATTATGTCTTTGTTTCTTCTTTGATGATTTATCCTGTAATGATTGAGTTCTCTTGTCTCTAGCAAATCCTGGTGGTTTAGCAGCCTGCATCACAACCCAAGATTTGTAGTTGTCGTCTGTAGTTACATCAGCATTTGGGTTCAAATTCTGCTCTAGAGTCCTTCAAGGCCATAATGCCTTCACTTTATCCAGAAAATCTTGCCTCAGAGGAAAACCTTCAAAGTTAGGTAGAATGGTCACAATAAACTGACAACGTCCGTATTGGTGGCAAAGTCATGAAGGGGTGATAAAAGTGGAGAAGCATAATCCAGGAAGAGGAACACAGTGATCATATAGCTTAATAGTTGCATACTTCAGTCTCCACCAAGGACAGGTCCATGTAATCTCTGCATCTATAATGCTTTTCATCCAGGTAATCCATTGATCAGCAGTATGCATATCCTTTATCTTTAAAGGATGGGACTGTAGCTGATGAGGTTGATAAGCCAGAGAACTAGTAGGAGCAATGAGTAAGCTCAGCTTTTCCTGTAACCAAATATTAAAAAAAAAAGACTTCATAAGTTGAAAACCCGAAAGGGCGGCTTAGGCAAAAATTAAAGCAAGCCTGCTAAGTTGAAAATCCGAAAGGGCGGCTTAGGAAAAAATTAAGGCATAAAATAAAGATAAATAAAGATTTTGGTTACATACTTGAAGGAGAAGCAAACTGCCTAAAAGACGATGTTGGGTCTTGAAATTGTCTAAGCTAATGATGGTTTCAGCTAATATGACAGGCATTGGATTAGCCTCGGCTTCTACTTGTTCCAGAATGCTAATGATTCTTGTATCAGCCTTCCCATGAGAGGAAACTAACAAGAATTGAGAATAAAGGCAGAAGGCGACATTCCTAATCCAAGCAGAGCTGCTCTTGTCCTTAGTTTCACAAACAGTGATCAAAGATGACAAATTAATGGTTCCTGGGTTGTGTGCATAAAAATAGATGTCACTTGGGGGCATATCAAAGAATGAGATTAAGTTATTAGGAAAGTGTGTACTTAAACTGGGAAGAGCAATTGGAGTAGTAGAGTCTAATGAGCATCCCAGAATAGTAGAAAACTCTTCAATCAATGGGCACAGTTCTTGACTGTTAAATCTGAATACGTGATCCTTAGCATCCCAAAAGGTGGCGGCAGCATGTAAGAAATTGATGTCTAGCTTTAAATGTTGAAGGGATTTCAAAGGTTTGGCATGAAAAGGCCTCATTTTATTCCAATCGTCTTCGTTCATATTTTTAAGAAAATTTGTCAGCAGTTGATGAGAAGCCTAAGTCATGGTGGAGTTTGAGAAGGAATGATAAGTATCTTCATCCTGGGACCTTATATATGCATTAAAATTGAATCTAGATGGGATTAGGATTTTCTTTATTCAATGTGTTTGAATTGAACTCAAATCAGTAATCGAAACGGACAGAGGAATTGAAAAATCAGAATCGGAGTCTGGATTTCCGATCAAAAATCCAGAATTCTGATCGGAAATCTAAAATTCCGATCGGATTTCTATAATTCCGATCGGAAATCTAGATTTTCAATCTGGATAGTAGAATTCCGATTTAAAAAAAAAAGAATAATTTATCCTTTTTACCATTTAGGGTTTGATTCAAAAGAAAGAAAAGATGAAACAGTTCAGAATAATTTGAAGTGCAGAAAGCAGTCGGAGTACAGAGTACAGTCATGCAAGTATAGAAAATAGACAAAGATCAGTCGTCCTGAGCTCCAGAGTCTGGCCAAGGGCTCCATCCTCTAACCAGATCATCATGCTAATAAGTGTCTGGCCAAGGACTCCATCCTCTAGCTCGATCATCACTCTGATCCTGAGGCCTAGCTGTCGAGGTCTCAACACCATAAGGATCAATGCCCAAGCTCTCCAATTATTATCGAAGTCGCTCGTTCTGGTGCTCCAAGTCATCAACATAGTTCTGTTGCATTCATATGATTAAAATCATGCATATCACGCATACATGTGCATATTTGTTATGATTACTTACTCTCCAGCTGTCTGTAACTTGCATGGTAAGCAATCTCTGAGATGAGGCAAGTCCATACAGGTATTCTGCCTGTGTCCGAGGAATCTGTAATGTAAATAATTAACATCAACATTAAGTGCTTAGTTTGTGCAGATAAAATAGAGAATTATACTCACATGAAAAGCATCTGGTGGAGAAAAACTAGGAGGCTGCATCATGTCAAAGCTGATGTGCTGCTCAATAGGAGTCTGGACAGCAGGAGCCCAGAAGTACATAGATCGATCTAGGAGTGAAATATCACCTAGAGTAGTACCTGTCGAGGACTCTCCACGAACAGTCTCAGTATATTGGGTGTGAGACTCGTGTCTATGACCAGTCCCCTCAGTCTCAGTCCTCTCACTATACTCCTACTCCTCCATAACTTCATCAGCAACGGGAGAGCCTGCATCCTCGAACTATAAATGACAGTCAGTGACAGCACAAAGGAAATAAAAGAACATGATGTTGAAGGATTTACCTCAGCTGGATCTGTAGGAACCTACTCCAGAAGGTTCTCTTGAATGTACTGCTAATAATGACGTGAACGCTCAAGAAGAGTCGAAGCACCATATCCTTCAAGAGCTGCTCTAAGCTCAGGACTAGTCATGCTACAACTCCATAACATCGAAGAAGGGATAGGAGAAGGAACACGCCTCCTGGTGGGTCCCAAGTGCCAATGATACACACGCTCGTCGAGATACCACATCTGGCAACCATAACCAGGAAGCAAAATCCTCATAGTCTCGAGCCTCACAGCAGCAACCATAAAATCATATTGCTGAATGTCTTCAGCACTAGCCAGCCAATCTGATTTGACTTGCAAATTCATTAAATTAAATTAAATTTAGTTTCTACAATTGTTGAAGTACTAAAAATTGAATTTATTTTACCAGGTCCCACACCAAGGAGTTCAGCTGCTCTCGGTAAGTCTGCAAATCATGCCTGATGCTAGATAGACGAGAAGAACCCCATCTCTGCATCAGAGGAAGACTCTTGTCAAGCCTAACAGCGCTGAAGCTTTGAATCAGTCCAATCTCAATGCCCCAGATCTGAAAGAGAAGGACTAGTTAAGATCAAAGATAATGTTGTAAAAAAATAAGAAAAGCCAAAAGGTCAGAAGACATACATGCAGAACATGCCAAAAGCCACACATCGTCACAGCACCTCTACAGACAGTGTCCAGTCTATAGTAGAGATAAGCGAGAGCTGCGGATCCCCAGTCAAAGGTAGTGACTTTAACAAGGTCTTAAAGTGGACCAAGAAGAGCAATGTTGACCTCATGACCAGTCTCATAAAAGAGGGTAGTGCCGAGCAGTATCAACAAGAAACATCTCGCCTTTTAAAGGATCTGACGAGGTGTAGTGGTAGGTAACCTCCTAAAACCTTGAACGAGAGAAGAAAGGTGCACGTTCTTCTGATTTTTCCATGTCGGAGCAAACTCGAGCAAGTCATGCACATAACGACTCCTGGCATCTTCTGGAAGATTGCAATAGCTGATATCAAAAGAAACTGGGGTACCTCCAAAGGCAATCCCAGTGATGGCAGAGAAGCTTATAGGAGAAATAGTCAGCTCACTTACTCGTGTGTGAAAGGTGTCCGTCCATCTCTCAATCAAAGCAAAAAGAGAATAGTGGTATGATCTACCCCGAACAGTCGGTAAAGCAGTAATAAAGCGTCTGAAGCCAGATGCCCAGATGTGTTGTACTACCTCTCCAGATAAATCATGAAACAATTCTCGAGCCAAATGAAAGCAGCCCGAGAACTTCAGTGGTTTCTGAATGGAGTTTAGAAATTGACAGGATTATTTTCTCTTTTCTTTTATTTTTGTTTACATTTTATCATTATTAAAAAAAATTTTAAATCGGAAAATTAGATTTCCAATCGAAAATCCAGAATTTCGATCAGATTTCTAGATTTCCGATCGAAAATCTAGACTTCCGATCTAAAATGCAGATTTTCGACCGGAATTCCAGAGGTCCGATCATAATTTTGATGTTGATTTTCACATGTAAACTTCAGTTTTGCAAAATTTTTCATTTAAGTTAATCATTTCATGTAGTTCTATTTGTTTGATATAGCAAATATTCTCTAGTTGCATGCATGAATATGTTAATCTATACATTTACAGTTCCTAATCATAGGAATAATTTTTTGCAGAATGGAAAGCAGAGGAAGAAAGCTTACCTCATCGCCAGCTTGAGAGCTCTTGTGGAGGTGCAAATGGGTTAATGGAGTTATCACTTCTCCTTCATTAAGCCCAAGATTGTTTTGAGGAAAATGTAAAGGTAAAATGACTAGATCTGATTGCCTGGAGCTGCTTCCACATAGTCTACGTTGCGGGTCAGCCATAGGATCAGACAGATTGAAGATCAGACATCAAATGAAGAAATAATTGAAAAAAGAAGATTGGAAATCCAAGTAAAAGTGAAAGAAAGAAAAAAGAAGAAATATGAGGAATGAAAGAGATGGATCGGAAAAAGGAAGAAAAAGAAGGTTTTTATTAAAGTGGAAAATGTCCACTTTAGTCTTTCAGGTTTGTTTGCATTTAAGTCCTACAATTTCTCTTGCAATCTAGTTAGGAAATTAATTCCTAATTGAAATTAGAAAACTGTAAAATAATGACATGATTTAATAATTCGATGAATTATTAAATTATCAGCATAATCGGTCAGCATAAAGAATTCAAAATCATCAGAATCAGTCTGTATCAAGTTTGATTTTTTACATGCATTACATGTAGAATTTTTTGTTATATGTTCAGATTTCACAAATCAACACTGTACGTCCGAGTACAGTGTATTCTCAAAATCAATACTATACGACCGAGTACAGTATATTCTCAAATCAACATTGTATGTCCGAGTACAGTGTATTCTCAAAATCAATACTGCACTACCGAGTACAATATATTCTTAAATCAACACTGTACGTCCGAGTACAGTGTATTCTCAAAATCAATACTGTACGACCGAGTACAGTATATTCTCAAATTAACATTGTACGACCGAGTACAGTGTATTTTCAAAACCAACACTGTACGCCCGAGTACAGTGTATTGTCAAAATCAACATTGTACGACTGAGTACAGTGTATTCACAAATCAATACTGTAGCAGTGTAGTCTTAAATCAACACTGTACGTCCGAGTACAATGTATTCTAAAATCAACATTGTATGTCCGAGTACAGTGTATTCTAAAATTAGCATTGTACGTCTGAGTACAGTGTATTCTTAAATCAACACTGTACGTCCAAGTACAGTGTATTCTTAAATCAACACTGTATGTTCGAGTACAATGTATTCTTAAAATCAATAATGTACGGCCGAGTGCAGTGTATTTTCAAATCAATATTGTACGACCAAGTACAGTATATTCTTAAATCAACACTGTATGACCGAGTACAGTGTATTTTTAAAAATCAACATTGTACGTCCGAGTACAGTGTATTATTAAATCAACGTTGTATGTTCGAGTACAATATATTCTCAAAATTAATACTGTACGTCCGAGTATAGTGTATTTTTTTTAAATCAACACTATACATCTGAGTATAATGTATTTTCAGAGTCAGCATTATACGTCCGAGTATAGTGTGTCCTTTACTCAACACTGTACGTTCGAGTGTAGTATATTCTTAAGTCAACACTATACGTCCGAGTATAGTGTATCCTTACTTAATGTTGTATGTCCGAGTACATGCATTCTCAAGTTAACATTATACGTCCGAGTATAATGTTGCATGACAATATGAACATTGATCGTGAACCGACGATCGCTTCTAGGCAAAAGCTTCAAGGTGCACAGGTAAGTGTCCTAACTCTTTGCTTTAAGAAATTATGTGTTTATATGCTTTGTCGCAATTTGTCAAGCAAACAGCGACAAAGGAGGGCAACTGTAGACACCCAATTCCGGGATAAGGGAGTGTGGATGCTACAGAGGACTCCGATGATGATAATTCATTATAAATAGATCCTCAGAATTTGATTTTTGGATCTCAAAGGCTAAATTGATCTTTTTCAAGGATTTAATTGAGTTTTTATGGACTAAATTGAAAGTTTTTTTTCCTTTCAGGGGTCTTTTAGTAATTAAAAGTAAAAAAAATTAAATTAGGAACCGATTGGAATTATGTAATTCCGATCGGAAATATGTAATTCCGACCGGAATTACACATTTTAGGTCTGAAATGCATAATTCCGATCGGAAATACATAATCCCGATAGGGATTATGCAGTCCTAATTTCATTCTATCTCTGTTTTTTTAATTTTTCAATAAATAAAATGATTTTTCTGATGTTTTGATTGGTCGGATGATGAGATAAAGGCCTGTTAAAGGATTTATCTTTGTTTTAGAGTCCTGTTTAGAGTCTTATTTTATCACTGGAAGTCACAGGAGGCTATGTGACTTATGTTAGGGTTTTCTATATAAACCTATGTTTTAACTCATGAGGAGGAGGACAGAGAAATTTTGGACTACGACATTTTCTACTTCTGTTCCTGGAGAACTTCTTGTGGAGCTTCTTCCAGGACGTAAAAGAGTATTTTTCACAGAGAAAAGAGCTTTCAAAAAGATTTTGACATTTTTCTAAAACTTGAATAGAAGTAGTAACACAGCAAGCCGAGAACAAAAATCAATTCAAGATCTACTCAAAAGAAACGGTGAAAATCACTACTCTGAGGAGCTAATCAAGATTGCATCTGCACTACATCTATTCTTTTATTCTATTCTTTTATATTATTTGATTTTTAATTCTTTTTTCTGTTTAATTATTTTTAATTGGTACTAACTATTGTTTATTTTGTTTATTTAATTATGGTGATGAGTAACATGAAGGAGATGTGATCGTATGGTTGAAACCAATTGAAGATCCATGGGATGCCATGGATTTAAACATGTAGTTAATTCACTTAGTTTTTAGGTTTATTTATTATTTTTTTGTTATTTTATTGGGTTGTTTATTTTTATTGAGTTTTGATTTTAATGTTATTTTTGGTAGATTGTAATAGCCCCAATAGTGGGAATAATTAAACTATTTAATTTTCTGTTTTTTGATTAATTAGTAAATTAGGTT
>CATIWK010008603.1:0-52662 GCA_949634005.1 Mallotus japonicus | reverse complement strand
CACTAGTATTTGACAAAAAATGGTTTTGCACTAGTATTTAATACTCTTACTTAATAAAATTGTCTTGCATTAGTATTCAAATACTACTGTATTAAACGTCACTTTAGTAACAAAAAAATTGAAAAATGCCACCAAAAAATGGTTTTGTACTAGTATTTGACAAAAAAAAAATTGCTCTATTTTAAAAAACCCATAACAATCCCTTCAAAATAGGGAAATTATGCTTTAATCTTAGCACAAATATTAATTTGATTATTGGCATGTTTTTAGTCTTATTTTCTAATTTCATATTTGGGGTATTGAGAGATTTGGAGTTTTAATTTTTCATTGTTTAATTTTAAAGAAGAGGAGATGAATAGTTAAAAAAAAAGTGATGAGTAATATATTCAAATAAAATTGCATTGGAACTTCACCATATTTATTAAACATATGTATTTAAAGTCAAAATTAGTGGTATTATCAATGTAATTAATAAGGGTGTTATAGACATTTGTTTAATCAACTTTCATCCTAAAATGGAAAGTGGACAAAGTTTTGGGATATCCATAAAAGAAAAATTTGACAAATATTATGGGTCGGAGGGAGTAGTTTTTAGCTCTAAAAGAACTTAAAAACATGAAGAATTAATTAATACCCAAATTTAAGTGCATCAACATCAAGATCAAAATTTGACAAAATTTATGCATTTGCTAAAAAAAAGACAAATTTTGGACCTTAGAGCATCTCCAATAGACTTTTTATTTAAGTAAAATTATTTATTTTAAAGAATGAAATAAAAAAATGGTCTCCAATACACACTCTATATTTTTATTTTAAAGTAGAGAGTTAGTTTGGCTCTTTACTTGTAGAGAGTCATACCTCACTCTCTACTCTAAAATATTTCAATTCCCCATGTAGATTATTAATTTATGTTTATCTATTTATTAAAAATAATTTTCTCTTTAATTAAATAGAAGAAAAAAATTAAATAAATAAAGGAAAATCTTGTAAAAAATAAAGGAGAAAAAAATTAACCATTAATGGTTATTGGATAAAGCGAAATAAAGATTAAAAATATAAATAGTTTATTGAAGTTGTACAAATTTCTTCACTTTTTATATTTAAAAATTCATTGAGATGCTCTTTATTGAGTAAAAGATGTTATTTAAAATAAAGAGTACTGGAGATGTTCTTAGGTAAACTACAACCCATATCTATTTTAGGAGGAAAAATAGGTTTTTTTTGGCTCCAACCCATACCCGTTTCTTGACTCATTTTAGTGTAAATGAACATGGCAAACTTATTTTTGAGTTTGCCATGTTCACTTGAACCCATTTTAGATTTTTTTTAATTATAAATTATATTATTAACTTTTAAGATATTCAATTTAGTTCAATTTCTCATTATATAGATATAATTTTTTAACAATTTAGTCCAAAATATTTATTTTATTTAAAATATTTTTCTTAATATATATATATAACAAATAAATATAATATATTCTAAAAAATTATACATTAAATTTAAATAATACACATTAAAAAAATATTCATTGCAAATAACATTTTTATTTAAGCATTAATTGATCATTTATGGGAGAAATATATCAATTCGGAGGCATGATGATGGACAAATATTGTTCAAATTGTACTCTTTTATTATTCATCTTTGAATGTAATATGTAATTTTTAATTTTTAATTGTAATTTTTATTTTTAATTAAGTATTATATATGGCATTATATAATTAAAAAATTATTAATTTAATAATTTAAAATTATTTAATCAATACCAAAATATATTATTAGTGGATACGTTTGTTAAAAGAATATAAATATAGGTGTAATATGGTAAATGTTTATATATTATAATATGGGATATAAAAAGAATATATAGAGAATATTTTTTTTAGTATTAAAAATGGTGTAATGGATTGGAGAAAAATTACTGTAAAAATTATATTTTAGTGTAAATTTAACACTATTTTAATATTGAGGGTTGGAGATGACCTAAGGGGGCTTTGTATACCAATATTTAGATTAATTTTTTAAATTAAGTAAAAAATAATTTCATAATTATTACATCTAATGATGGCATTACCGCTGAGTCAGCTTTTGACTTATGAAAATTTTATTAGTGGATATGATTTGCATTTATATGAAGTCTTTTAATAATCGCAAAAAAAAATCTACTAAAACTGTGGGTGGCTCCCACAATTTATAAATGACGTGGCAGGCAGCAAATGGCGTTGATCATGCACCTATTTTCACTGGCACCAAGCTAATAAAGCTACTGGCCACTGCCATTGCCTTTTTCCTCTGCTGTCTCTTAAAAAATATCTACATTTTTTACCAATGATCGCCCTGCGCCGCCAACTCTCGGCATCGCTCAAGACGGTTGCGCCGCAGATTCTTTCTATGGTTGCGCCGCGTATTCTTTCTATCTCCCGATTCTATTCCACCGCTGGTGCAGCTCAACCGGAACTCGATATTGACTACTACTACTGCAGCAGCAGCAGCAGCAGCAGTACTTGTCCAGTGGCTCAAACAGAAAGTTCGGTTCCAAGCAGAGGAGTACAGTGGGCGTTCGTAGGATATCCACGGGTGAAGAAGCGCGTGTACGCCGAGACACTCTCGAGGCTCCTTGAAGTTCCTTACATTTCCATGGCTTCTCTTGTTCGTCAAGAGCTCAAACCCGGCACCTCTCTCTACAAACAGGTCCTCTTTTTTACATTTCATGATTGTATTATATTTAGATTTTGAAGATTTTATCTAGGGTTTAGTTTCATGCTTAACGAAAAAGATGGTTTAATTGTTAGAAATAGCACTGCTGAAGATTAAATTACTGTATATTTGATAGTAAAGTGTATAAATTGTTGATGTTAATGTTGGATTTTTCATCATTATATTGTTGAGTGTAGATTGCAAATGCTGTGAATCGTGGGCAACTTGTTCCAGAGGATATAATTTTTGGTTTGCTGTCAAAGAGATTGGAAGATGGGTATTACAGAGGAGAAACTGGTTTTATTCTGGACGGAATCCCTCGTTCCCAATTACAAGCTGTGAGTCTTTGTTTGATTAGTAGATTCATCTGCATTATCATGTATTGGGTGCCCTTTAGTTCATAGTTAGTGTACTTAATAGTTAATGCTAAGGAAGTGCCCTATTCCAAAGATTCATATGCTAGAATCACTTCGTATTGATGAATGTGCTTTTGCTTTTGCTTTTGTTTTGATTTTATTTTAAATTTTGTCTTGAATCTATGTAGGAGATTCTTGATGAGCTTGCAGAGATCGATTTGGTTGTGAATTTTAAATGCACTGATGACTTCTTGGTAAAGCATCGAGAAGGTGATATTTTTGTCCAGTCTCAATGAATTAGTTATAAGTTCTGATATCAGTGCACAGCATACTCATTACTTGACCGATATCTTCCATTGCCATTGCAGAAGATGTCTGGAAAGATAAGCTCCTAGCCTATATTGAACAGGTAAATTGTGAACCCTGTGCTCGTATATTCTTATGTTACAATAAGTAGGATAGAAAATAAATTTATAATCACAGAACATTGCTACACTATAAGTTTTATGCTTCAGGAAGTATAATGTTATTTCTCACAGTTTTCTCAATCCACATGTCTCTGATCACAAGCAAGCCCTTTGGTGAATTTACAGTTTGCACAACATTCTTGTGCCCTTTGGTGAATTTACAGTTTGCACAACATTCTTGTGCCTGCGAATGGGAAATATTATGTTCTTGTTTCTCCTTCTGTTATCTTTTTATTTTCTGTTGTTTTCATCAAATGCAATTCAAAATTTTTGATACATTAGATGGAGACAGTTTACCTGACAGATCATTCCACTCATAGATTGTATTTTATGGATGTTATCTGTGGGCTAGCACAAACAACCGATTGATTGTATTAGGTGGTCATAAATTTTTTTAGAAAGAGGGCTGAATTTCAATTATTAACTTCGATTTTTCTCCTTAGATCAAGCCACTTGAAGATTATTACAGAAAACAGAAAAAGCTTCTTGATTTTCAAGTAGGTGGTGCACCTAGAGAGACTTGGCAGGGGCTTTTGGCTGCATTACACTTACAACATATAAATGCTCTATATTGCTCAAAGAAACCGATCACAGGATACACCTTGCTTTAGGCTCCTATCCATTTGTCTCGTTCGGGTGTTTACCGTAAATACAAGCAATGTGAATAGCACTATTAGGAGGAAAATATCAACAGTGGTTTGAGATATGGAATGCACATTTACCTAGAATTTCTAATGTTTTTTTTTTTTTTTCTTTTCTTCGTTAAGTGTAAGCAATTTTGAGAAGCCTGCAATATATGAGCTTTCTTTTAAGATCAGATTGAGAAACCAGCTTGGTGATATATGCTAATTTTACTTGCTTTGACTTCGTTCAACACAATTGTAATCAGATTTAATCTCAAATCTTGATGCAAATCTATACACTAACCTCTTTTGGTATCTCAATGTATGGGTTTTAGTTACTTGGTTCTTTTGAATACTCATGCTATACAAGATCTTTTCGAGTATTAAATCAATTGTTGCTCTTATTTAAAAACAAAGTAACAGTGGGCAAGGAAGCAAAATAAAAGAGAAACAGATTTGGATGGATTGAGCGCATGTAATCTATCTTCTCAACTGGTCCATTTTATCCTCAGCTATTGAACCTTGGTTAGTATGTACGATCAGATTCAAACAAATACAGAATGCTTACACATCTATAGATGCAGAAAACAAATAAATTACATAAGTACAAAACCACTAGCTGCACTAATTCAGGTGCACGACTTCAAACACTTTCCGTCTCTGCATCCTCAAATGATAAAAAACAAAGAAAAAAAAAATCGTTTGAGGATGGTGAGGAATGGATGGCAAGGTTTTTGATCCCGTCTATACATTAACTAGTCGATATCATCAAGCATCAAACCTTTGAACCATCTGCTGTTGCCTGGACTTGAGCTGCATACTGCAAGTTCCAGAGGATGTCCTCGAAGGATGGATGACTCCATGATTCAGAAGAAATACATTTAATTGTTATGGACATCACATTTGATAAAGATTCTTGGGTGCAAGTTGCAAGCACAGTTGGGTTTATTAATTTTCTAAGGCTGTCCTGGCTGTTACAAGATGCCTGCAAATGTGCATGTTTTTAGCATTAGGTTTTCTGATATTCCAAGTCACAAACCACAAAATAAGAACGTATTCAAAGAATGGAAAGAAGTAGATGACATGAGCTTAGTAAACTTCAGCAATGATTCTGCACATTGTAAATATAATATGCTCCGGCTCAAGAGTTTCAGCACATACCAATTCATCCACTAGAAGCTTGTCTCTCCTGGTAGATACTGAGCGGCCAACGAGTGATTCAAGTAATATGTAGCCAAAACTATAGACATCATCATCTAATCTTACCATTTGCCTGAAACATCAATCTCTCATCAGGCATTCAGAATGAATCTGTGAATGGTCAAATTGGTCGATCAAATTACAACATGTTTAAAGGTAAGGAGCCGCTTACCGTGCTTTAAGGCCTTCTTCACCTTCCTGCAAGAAAATAACGCAGATCATGAACCTCTAGAGAAAAGGGCTTATTGCAAGTCTTAACAGTTTGTAAGGACCCTTACCACGCTATTTCCTATTTCATCAGAGATAATGGACAGGCCATAGTCGCTCAACTTTGCAATCCCATGCTCATTGAGAAGGATATTATTTGTCTTTAATTGGTTGTTGAAGAAACCAGGAATAACCCCAGCATGCAGAAACTGCACCGCCTTTGCAACACCAATTAGCACTGTCAATCTCTCTGACCAATTTAGAGCGTTGCCTGGACTGTTCTCTGCACATACAATAAAAGTTCCAACTGACCGCTGAATTTACGAGATTTTGTTAGAAAAAAATGTTGGTCTAAAAATGTTCCATAGTTACCAGAGAGGTGGGCACGAAGGTTCCCGTTTGATATGTATTCATATATAAGATAGACTTTGTCCACCCTGTAATCATCTTGTCCACCACCATCAATGCAGTGCCCCAACAGGCAAACCAAATGCGGGTGACGAAGCTTTGCAAGCAAATCCAACCTGAGTTTAAGATTTCGAATCGAATATTTCTTTGATGAAGGTAAACACCTTATAGCAACTTGAGTCCCATCTTGTAATCTTCCTCTGTAAAGCTGAGAAAACAAAGGAAATGATCAAAGAAGTAGCAGTGTGGAAAGAGAGACGGCATCATAATATTCATTGTTTTATTCATAAAGCTTAGGAAATTGCGGTCATCTTCAAAATACACACAAATAATCATGATATCAATCCATCAACCTAGGTAACAGTACTAACATGCATGTTGCAGCTGCACACACCTTGACCTGGTGTGTACATTAGGAAAGCAGAAATTTCATACTATGTGAATCATCAAAATCTGAATATTTACACTTGGGGACATGCTTTTGTACAGGATCAGTAACATACACTTCTGAATTCGAAGATGAAGCCCATGCTTATTCAGAGAACTTGAGGCAAACACACGGAATAAAACAAGAGCATAAAAACTAGCCATACATTTCTTGACTTGCAATGTACCTTTTTTTCTGGTACTGTTGATATGAAAATAATAACAAATTATGATAGTAATTCAAGAGATGAGTAACGCCTAGATGCATTACCATTGTTTTTTACCAATAACAAAATATGTTTTTGCAAGTTTCAGACAGTACCTTTCCATAAGAACCTTCACCCAAAATGATAGCATTGTCGAAGTTTCTTGTAGCTTGCTTTAACTCTTCTAAAGTAAATGGCCGACACACTGGGAGACCTTGTGTCCCTAATGCTGATGCCTGATAAATATACCCTGAAGGGCAAAGTAGAAAAGAGTCATCATACAAGAAATTTTAATTAGAACTTCTGAAATTTGTGCCTGTAGTTTCTTGTTAGTTGATGACCTACTTGCATTGGGGAGGATCTCAGATGAGAACGCTGCCGCTGAGTTTTCTTGAACTGCTTTATGCAACAAATGCTGCTCTGAGGTTCCTCGTGGGCAATATATTCTACACACAATGATAAAGCCAAAAGCTAGAAGAACTACAGCAATAACTATACCAGTAACTACACCCACTAATATTCCTACATTTTTGCCTCCAGATTGTTTCCTTTTCACAGCTATAGGCATGTTCACGCAAGATGATTCTGCACGCTGATGATGTAAATCAATGGATAAGCAATTTCCATCAAACTTCACCACTCTATCATCTGATTCACCGCTCAAACAATACGGCAGTCCCCCCGTAAAACTATTATTAGATATGTCAACAAACTGAAGATTGCTGCCACAGCTTAGATGGTCTGGCAGTGAGCCACTTAGCATATTTGATGCCAAATTCAAGAAACTGATGTTTGGCAGTGAGAAAAGTGTAGCAGGTGGCCTTCCACTTAGTTCATTGAATGACATATCAAGGTGTTGAAGCTGACTTAACTGGCCAAACTGATGTGGAATCTCACCTGAAAAGGAGTTGTTGCTAAGGAATGCCATGACCAATCCTTTGGGCACTGAAGGTAGATTAGACTCTAAATTGTTATCACTCAAATCCAGTACATGCAGGCTACTTAAGGCATCAAGCTTTGGTAACTTCCCAGATATGCCATTGCTAGATAAAACAAGATCAGTAAGGGTGGTAACTTTCTGAATTGAAGATGGAAATGGACCTTTCAATTTGTTGTTCCTCAATCTTAGAATTGTAAGATTGGACAGTGAATCAAAACAATTGGGGATTGTATCATTAAAGAAATTATCATCAAGGATGAAAGTTTGAAGCTTTACCATTGTTGAAATCTTGGGAGGAACAGAACCAAAAAGATAATTTGAACTCAAATCCAAATATTCAAGTGAAGGCAGTCGATGAATCTTGTCTGGAAGTGGACCCCAAATGCCTAGAGATACAAGGCTAAGGACTTTCAAGCTGGTTAACCTTGCAAGAGTAACAACAAAAGAATCCATAGAGAAATTTTCTGATAATGTTTGAGTTGGAATTGGAAATCCAGCAAAGCTGTCGACCTGGGATGGCTTGTCTCCCACGATTCTGATCTCAGTGATAAAATTGTCCTGGCATGTCACATTCACTTGTGTGGGTGAAGATAAATAGCAAAAATCCATGGTATGATCATTCCAAATCTCTAGTTGATTTGGGTATTCCAAATGTTTCCTTAGCTGAAGAAGAACTTGTGTTTGTGAAGATTGTAGCTGAAAGGTACCCAGAATCAAAGAACACCACACAACAAATGAAAGAAGCAACCAGCTACCCGTAAACAAGCTATCTCCTTTGCATACAAATTTGATCATGATGCTTTTATGTATCTGAAATCTACATATAAAGAAATGCAAATCAGTTCTAGTGAATGGAACAGAATTAAAGCAGAGAAATAACCTGTTAGGAAACAAAATAAGTTACTAGTAGTAGCTAAACTTAGAAGAACAGGAGTGAAAGTCCTCAATGTTGGATTTCTGAACCCATTAAGCAGAAAAAGAGAAAATAGAAAGGGCTTGAGGCATATACTGGTAGCTTGGGAAGAAGTATGCTGTGGAAAGTTTTCCCTTGTGTCTTCCTTTAACTTCTCAAAGAAAACACCATTTAGTGAATAATTAGCATTAATGAAATTTCCTTTTCACTGTAACAGCTTAGAGTTTAGGGGGTGGAGTGGGTTACCTGGAACAGATGCAGCTAGTGCTCTCACTCCCACGTGGTGTTCTGGCTTCAAGATGTGAGCCTTCTCCAACATTAATGGAAAGAGTTTTTGTCCTTAGTACTGTTGGTGGTTGAAACCTTTTACTACAGCAGTGAGAGTACGCAAGTAGAAAAGGCAAAAGAAATCGGTATATTTTTGCTTATTTATGCAATTGTATCATCTGGAGAAAGTTATTTACAACCTTGGTAATCTTTTTCTTTAGAAATACTAAAATCTGAAGAATTTATGGCGGAGCAGTCATTGAACTGAAGGGCAGAAGAGTAATAACAACGCATGTTCTTGGAACTTGCCCATATGGACAGACAGGCTGTCTCGAATATCACATTTGTCCATGCTGATGCTATTCTGTTATGCAATAACTTGCAGTCAAGTCAAGCTTTAAGAGGATAAGGGTTTTCAGTGGGCAACCTCTCCTTTGCTGAGCTACCCAGCTTGGCATTTGCATTGGCAATTGTAACTTTGTGACATTTAAGGGCAAAGAACCTGTTTATACAAGTTCTGACGAATGAAAAAGCTCGAACTTGAGATTTTTCCCACTCTTCGCACCTAACACAATATAAGGAGGCGAATCAAACTTTATATGCTATCTTCGTATTGATTACATACAACCCGTAAGCATAATTTATTAACTGATATAATTAACAACAAAAGATGTGAACTTTATTATTCTCCTGCATAAAAACAGTCCGTGTTTGATCCTCCTTCTATAGTCTAATGACTCATATGATATGATGGATATTATTAGATTAAAATTATGGGTTCAATCCTCTTCCTTTACCTCTCTCATGGTAGAGCATTAAATTCAATACATAGCCATGCCATAATAGCATCATTCTCTTCAGGTCCTATAATTGACACAACACCAACCATTATTAATTTACCTTGACTTTCCTTAATTCTAATCATAATTAAAGATACATTTAATTGATTAATTAATAATCCAACATTTAAGATAATATGATGCCTTCACTTTAGACACAGATTCTAGCTTTATATAAAGATTAAAGATTGTTGAAAACTGCGAATGAAAAAAAGATTGGAATATTTCAAAAAAAAAAAAGGAAAAAGATAGGAAAGCTCCATTTCAATAAAAGATTAGATAATAATAATGATAATAACAGTAAGTAGGCCATGGCATGAGAGAGCTCTGTAGCAGTGACTGTGTTGAAGACTTTTCCGTCTATAATCTAATAGTAATACTATCATCAATTGATGACCCCCCCTCCTCCCAGAGCTTGAGGATAAACTTGATTTTTCATTTTTATTTTTATTTTTTGAATTCATTTGACCACCGACTATTTTTAGATTAACAATGTAAAGAGCATTCACCAATCTCAAGTTTTTTATTGGAATATTTTTATTGTTTTCTAGTCATACCCGGATTAGATTAATAAAAATTTATTGGATTCTAAATACCTGTAGTTTAGATAAAAAAAAATGTGATAATTCAATTTAGGCCAAGCACATGATTTCATCCTAAACTTTATTCAAATAACCTCTTAAATTTTTAAATTTTTACTCCAATATCGCCCACTTTATTTTTTTTTTCCACCCTTGTACTTTTATTTTATTTTTATTTCTTCTTCAACACAAAGCATTATAGGATAACTATACATGTGTTATTAATCTTTTTTAAAAAAAAATTGATATAGCACTTTTAGTTAAAATTTTATCATACTTCAAAATTTTCATCACTTTATATTCAGTTTAACTTTTCTTATTTCTAATTTTATTTTCAACTATTCTATATTTTTATTCATTTTTCCAATTTAAAATGTGTAGAGATTAAAAATAAAAATTTAAGGATGAAAAGGATTAAAATGTACAAGAAGTTAAAATAAAAAGTTTTTTCAAGGGTGCTACAGAATATCTAAATAAAGTTTAGGGGTGAAATGATGTATATTTGGCCAGTGAAGTTACAAGCCTGAAGAAATGCAATGTGGTCACACACAAAAGAAAGGACATGCATTCATCTTTTGCCCTGCCCTGCCCTTTCCTTTTGGTATATATATATATATATGTATAGAGGGCCTACAAGCCAATTTATTTTTCACCTCCCTTATCATGGCTTGTCTTTGTCAAATAATTCATGCAATTCAATCAGATCCACATGATGTATGATTCATTGGAAACCACTTGCCTTAGCTTTTGATATTTAACATAAAATAAGGATGCAAAATCTATTATTGAGATCAAATCTTGAACATGATGACTTGGCAGTTGGCAAGATCCAAAGTCCTGCCTTTTGCATAATTTCATCACTCATTGCAACGATTTGGTAGTTGTGCATTTAGTCCTGTAAATAGCACCGGAAGTCATGCATGGTCTGTGTCCCATAAAATAAACAAAACTTGTAATAAAGGAATAGATAACCATTGCAGAGTACCAAGTTTCCAAATTTTTAATCTTCTGAATGATAGTTTAATGATCAAGTGTTTTGTTTATGTCATAGATCAAAATCAAGCTGTCGGCAATTGAGGGAATGACTGAGGGATTTGAGGATATTTCGGAGAGTTCCTTAGGCATTTTGGACGCCAAAGATTGGCACTGATATGATGCTGCAAAACAGCATATCGTGATTATGTATCCATAAACTAGCCTGGAATGATACTGCCCCTCGATGAAACTCACATCAAGCTCACCAAACCAGCAAGCAGTTGGTCTTATCAAATGATCAGACCTTTATAGCTATTCATTGAAGTTGATATAACACTCAGTCCAAGATTATTACAGGCACTGAATCAGCAAAAATATTGCATTCCTTATCAGCTGTAGGGATGACTGCCAAAGCAATAGCAACACATTGCATTAGCACGTTAAAATTTTTTCTGAATTAAAAGAAGTTAACAAAAGGTTAACATCAAATGAGATAAATGTTCAAACAAAAGAAAAAGAAAACAATGGTTTGCACAATCTTTTTAAAAAACAATCGGAACTTGGTCTATGTTTTAGCCGGTTATAACTAATATGAAGATCTGACAGACCTGAATCTATCCAATGCCTTGACACACTACAGCAAATTATGCAAAGGACTTTAAGAAAATTCAGAAAATATCAATATTCCAGTGAACTTGTCAAAACACCAAATGACAGTTTTACCTAATCTATTCCCAAAATTACGAACCTTGATGTACCAAATCACTTAAATAACCTTAAGTATTTTCAGATACAGTAACAGGCATCTGATGCCAATAATCAGTTTACTTCGGGTGATGCATGTATAACAAAGATAAACAGCCCATTCCCAAATATACCAAACTCAGTAAGAGCTCATACTCTTTGGTCATTTTGTGCTATCACAGCTGATCCACATTTCTGAATCATGGAAGGCCTTTCGTTCAAAATAACAATATTCGTGCGGCTGACGGCCATTAAATAAGCTCAGACTTTTAAGCTATAGATTTTTTGTTAGTAATAGCTAGTTAGCTACATGTTGCCCAAAGGTACATCACCTTCAAGCGACATGTGTGAGCAAAGTCAAGTCTGTCCGCAAATCACACTGAAAGGAATGTGAACTAAGAATCTGTTGACACCGCCGGTCACTTAATGGCATCAACAATCACTCACATTTTCAAATCTCTTGGAAAGCCTTGAAATTCTATCCTCCCTTGATGAGCTTCAATAATTTCAGGAACCATATCCTGATACTTGGTGACTACCGTCTTCACAAACATCTTCTCAGTCATTTTAAGCATATGAATAAAGCTAAAACCTTCCTTTATCAGCTCCTTGGACAGCAAAATATTGAGAACCGAACACCTAGGTAAAATCCTCTTCTCTAGGCTAAAAAGCATAATACCTGGTTTCTTGGAAATTACTGAAGGGCTAATGCTTAATTTGTTCACAAAGAAGTTCATTAATTTTCTTATCTTCTTCTATGAAGTACGCATACACATGGGCTGCAGCCTAAATGCCAAATGAAGCTCATCGTTTGACAAACCAAAACTTCTATAGGCTTCCCACTTTTGCTCCCAGAGTGCTTCCTTCATTGATCCCATGCACTCAATAGCTAATACAAATAGCGAACTTGTTGGACTAAAACCCATATTCTTAACTTTGGCAATAATCTCACAGTATTTATCAGATTTTAGCAGCAAAGTTTTCGGATGAAGCAATAACCCCTTTACTATTAAAGACTCTGGCACCCCATTGTTTGCCAACATCAATATGTTTTGCTCAAACACCTTTTCCACATTGTACTCCAGAATCCTGTAGTGTGCCTTTATTGCCTTTCGAACATTAAAATCATTTCCAACAAAACGCCTAATGACATTCACACGAGGTATAAGTTTGTTTTCAAGACTCCTCTCCAAAATGTAAGGCTCTGTTGACAAAATTTGTGCAACATCAAGCTCTGAAAAGCCCAACGACTTAAAAAATTCCAACTTTGGCTTAAAACTCTTATGAACGTGATACAAGTACAAAAGGGGTCGTTTCACAGTCAAAGTTGTTATTTGTTTATCACTAAAACCATTCTCTCTAAAGAACTCAACCACTGTTTTAGCATCAGATTCAAGTACTCTCGGTTCCTTGCTTAGCATTTTGCCAAGGGTAATGCCAGAAATCCCCAAAGATTCAAAAACCTCTAAATTAAACTTAAGGGTATTGTCCGCATCAGCTAAAAGCAAAAGTGGACGACTAGTGATTAAATTCTTGATATGGGTCTGACTCAAACCATGTTTTCGAAGCAAATTCAAGACCAAGTCAGGGTTCTTTGTTGTGGTATCTATTTGCAGCTTTTCAGAAGCTGAAATAGCTGATTCTAAAGACAACCCACATGATTTTTGGAGGTAAGACACTGTAAAAGATTGTGAAGATCCAGAATTTAAGTGACTAGTGATAAAATTATAAGGTGTTGAATACAAGCCAGCAGCACTGCTAACTGAAAATGGTGAAGCTTTGGGCCTTACTCGTGACAGTTTTCCACAATACAATCGAATCATTTTGTATTGGGACAGAGAAAGGAGTACGATAGATTCAAAAAAACAAAGAATGGGCGTTACCTGTCTCTCTCTCGCTCTCTCTATCTTCTTCTTGATGCTGCTGCTGCTGCCGCCGCCGCCGCCGTGTCGTTTGATTCAGTTCAAGCCATCTCTGGTTTTTCGTTCTGTTTTTTCAGTAACCCGACTGGAAATAAAGAAATGGGCTTACTTATATAGGCCAGATTGAAGTGTCATTAGGCCTATCATGTGAGTCCAAAACATCTATGGGCCGCCGGCAAAGTAGTTCAATTGACTGCTTTTCTTCCTTTTTAGTCATCTTTCAATCACTTGGCCCTTCACTTTTTGATAATCCCATTTAATAGGGAGGACAAAATAAATACTTATACGAAACTTTATCCTTTCCTGATTTCATAATCACAATTAAAGGTACATTTGATTGATCAACTAATAATCCATCATATAAGATAATATGATGCCTTTTTCCTTAGGCACAGATAAAAATTCATTAAAGATTAGTGAAAATTTAGGAGTGAAAAAAAAAATATATAACCTAACGGTTAAGGCGTGTGATATATGCAAGTTGAGAGTACAAATTTAAATTCTCACTCTCACTGTACTCTTCCCCAATGCGGCATAGAAATAGCCACTATATCTAAAAAAATAGAAAAGCTCCACTTCAATAAAAAAAAAATTAGATTAATTATAGGAGAAATTGTGCATTTTTGCCCCTCATGTTTATTGTTATTTGTTAGGATCATATTTGTCTTTAAAAGTTTAATACCAATTGATCATTTTTATTTGTAAGTGTATTATCAAATCTCATCTCTACAATACCTTAAACTCAATAACCTCAAATAAAATCAATAGAGAGTAAACTTGATCTTTTATATTTATATTTAATTCATTTGACCATCGACTATGGTTAAGTTAACGTTGTACAAAACATTAAATACTTTAATAATTCACTAACACCTATTGATCATCTCAAATAGAATTATTTTTGTTTAAACGAAATTTCGAATTCAATACGTGATATCTACAATTACATAAGTTATGAAAAATATAATGAAATTTATATATGCTCTTTTAGGCCAAATACATCATTTCATCACTAAACTTGATTCAAATAACCTCTTAAACTTTTAAATTTTTATTTTGATCTATTGTTTATTATTTATTCTTAATTTTTTTCACCCTTATATTTTTATTTTATCTTTATTTCTTTTTCAACACAAAACATTATAAGATAACTATACTTGTGCTATTAACTATTTTCGAACATATAAAAATTAAAGAAAAAAAAAAGCTAATATACCATTTTTAGTTAAAATTTTATCATTTTATATTCAATTTTTAACTCTTGTTATTTCTAATTTTATTTTCAATTCTACTATATTTTTATTCAAAATAGTTTATTTTCAATTTAAAGTGTGTAAAGATTAAAAATAAATTTTTAAGGATTAAAATGTTCAACAAGTTAAGATAAACAGTTCTTTCAAGGGCGCTAAAGAATATCTAAATAAAGTTTAAGGGTAAAATGATGTATATTAGGCAGGTGAATAGTGATACAAGCCTGAAGAAATGCAATGTGGTCACAATCCTTTGCTCTGCCCTTTTTACATATATATATATATGTAAGGGGCCTACCAAGCCAATTTATTTTTCACCTCTCTTATCATGGCATGTCTTTGTCAAATAATTCATGCAATTCAATCATCTACATGATGTGTGTTTCAGTGGAAACCAGTTGCCTCAGCTTTTGATATTTAACATAAAATAAGGATATAAAATCTATTATTGAAATCAAATCTTGAAAATGATGACTTGGCAGTTGGCAAGATCCATAGTCCTGCCTTTTGCATAATTTCATCACTCATGGCAATGATTTGGTATTTGTGCTCTAAATGGTCTCTGTCTGATAATTCTCTTAAACTATAGTAAAATAAACAAAACCTGTAATGAAGGAACAGATAACCATTGTAGAATACAATTAAAATAAACAAAACCTGTAATGAAGGACCAGATAACCATTGTAGAATACCAAGTTTCTAAAATTCTAATATTCTGAACGATGGTTTAAATATCGAGTGTTTATGTCAAAGTACAAAATCAAGTTGCCCGCATTTGAGGGTTATACTGGAGTGAGGAGAAGGACCAAGGGATTTGAGGATATCTTGGAGAGTTCCTTAGGCATTTTGGATGCTAAAGATCGGCACTCATATGGCACTCTGAAACAGCATATCTAGATAATGCATCCATAAACTAGCCTGGAACGATACTACCCCTTGATGAAACTCACATCAAGCTCACCAACCAGCAAGCACTTGGTCTTATTAAATGATCAGACCATTATAGCTATTCATTTAAGTTGATATAACAATCAGTTCAAGATTATTATAGGTACCGAATCAGCAAAAGTATTGCATTCCTTGTTAGCTGTAGGGATGACTGCCAAAGCAGTAGTAACACATTGCATTAGTACCTTAAAATTCTTTCTGAATTAAAAAGAAGTCAACAAAAGGTTAACATACTAAGAAAGTAAAGAGATGTCATCAAACAATTCAAAATATAATCTATCTTCAATAAGAGGTCAAATGAGATAAATGTTCAAGCAAAAGAAAAGGGAAAGAATGGTTTGCACAATCTTTTCAAAAAACAATTGAAACTTCGTCTATATTTTAGCAGGTTATAACTAATATGAATATCTGACTGACCTGAATCTATCCAATGCCTTGACACACTAACACTATGCATGGGAAGGGAAAGGAAGGGAAGGGAAGGGAAGGGGAGGGAAGGGAATCAAAATTATAGATTTAAGCAAATTATGCAAAGTACTTCAAGAGAATTCAGAAAATATCAATTTTCCAACGCACTCGCTAAAACACCAAATGACCTTTTTTCCTAATCTATTCCCAAATTTACGAAGTTTGATGTACCTGATCACTTCAAACAACCCAAAGCATTTTCAGATATAATAACAGGTATCAGATGCCAATAATCAGTTTACTTTCAGTGATGCATGTACAACAAAGATAAACAGTCCATTCCCAAATATACCAGACTGAGTAAGAGCTCATACTCTTTGGTCATTTTGTGCTACCACAGCCATCGACGTTTCTGAATCATAGAAGGCTTTTTGTTCAAAATTACAATGTCCGTGCACCTGAAAGCTATTCAATAAGCTGAGACTTTTAAGCTATAGATTACTGTTAGTAATAGCTCTATGTTGCCCAAAGGTAGATCGCCTTCAAGTGACATGTGTAAGCAAAGTCAAGTCTGTCCTCAAATCACACTGAAAAGAATGTGAACTAAGAATTCCGTTGACACCACCAGTCACTTAATGGCATCAGCAATCACTCACATTTTCAAGTCTCTTGGAAAGCCTTTAAATTCTATCCTTCCTTGATGAGCTTCGACAATTTCAGGAACCATATCCTGATACTTGGTGACTACCGTCTTTACAAACATCTTCTCAGTCATTTTAAACATATGAATAAGGCTAAAACCTTCCTTTATCAGCCCTTTGGACATCAAAATATTGAGAACTGAACACCTAGGTAAAATCCTCTTCTCTAGGCTAAAAAGCATAATACCTGGATTCTTGGAAATCACTGAAGGGCTAATGCTTAATTTGTTCACAAAGAAGTTCATTAATTTTCTTATCTTCTTCTCTGAAGTACGCATACACATGGGCTGCAGCCTAAATGCCAAATGAAGCTCATCGTTTGACAAACCAAAACTTCTATAGGCTTCCCACTTTCGCTCCTGCAGTGCTTCCTTCATTAATCCCATGCACTCAATAGCTAATGCAAATAGCAAATTTATTGGACTAAACCCCATATTCTTAAATATGGCGATAATCTCACAATATTTATCAGCCTTTACCAGCAAAGCTTTTGGCCGAGCTAAGAACATCTTTAATATTAAAGACTCTGGCACCCCATTATTTGCCAATATCAATATGTTTTGCTCAAGCATTTCCACATTAAACTCCAGAATCCCGTATTGTGCCTTTATTTCCTTTCGAACATTTAAATCATCTCCAACAAAACGCCTAATGGCATTCACACAAGGTATAATTTTGTTTCTAAGACTCCTTTCCAAAATGTAAGGCACTGCTGACAAAATCTGTGCAATATCAAGCTCTGAAAAGCCCAAAGACTTAAAAAATTCCAACTTTGGCTTAAAAGTCTTATGAACATGATACCAGTACAAATTGGGTCGTTTCATAGTCAAAGTTGTTATTTGTTTATCACTAAAACCATTCTCTCTAAGGAACTCAACCATTGTCTTAGCATCACATTCGAGTATTCTCGGTTGCTTGCTTAGCACTTTACCAAGGGTAATGCCAGAAATCCCCAAAGACTTGAAAACCTCTAAATTAGACTTAAGGGTATTGTCTGCATCAGCTAAAAGCAAAAGTGGACGACTAGTGATTAAATTCTTGATATGGGTCTACCTCAAACCATGTTTGCGAAGTAAATTCAAGAGTAAGTCAGGGTTCTTTGTTGTTGTATCTATTTGCAGCTTTTCAGAAGCTGAAATAGCTGATTCTAAAGACAACCCACATGAGTTTTGAAGGTAAGAAAGCGTAAAAGATTGTGAAGATGCAGAATTTAAGCGAGAGGTGATGAATTTATAAGGTGTTGAATTCAAGCAAGCAGCACAGCTAAGTGTAAATGGTGAAGCTTTGGGCATTACTTGTGACAGTTTTTCACAAAACAATTGAAAAATTGTATTGGGAAAAAGATAGCAGCACGATAAATTCAAAAAAACATAGAATGGGTGTTACCTGCCTCTCTCTTTCTTCTTGACGCTGCTGCTGCTGCCGCCGCCGCTGTTGCTGTTGAGTTTGATTTTTTTTTTTTTTTTGGTCAGAAATGTTGAGTTTGATTCAGTTCAAGCTATGTCCGGTTTTCGTTCCTACTTGGGCCTGCTATTATGGGCCAGATCGAAGTGTCACTAGGAGGTGAGCCTAAAAATTATTGGGTCGGGTATTTACCTCAGTTCCTACTTGACCCAACAAACAAAAATCCATGTCCTGAACCTGAACCCTAACTCCAAATATTATAGTTTAGTATTATAAACCCTAACACTTAAAACCCTTTTTCAGCTTCTTCTTCTTCTTCTTCTTCTTCATCATCCTCCCTTTCAGCTGATAGTCACAGACAGCAAAAGTAAAGAGGAAAAAGATTGTTACTTTAATTTGAGCCATGACGCTGTATCTGCTATACGAGTCGGCGTCTGGTTACGGTCTTTTTGCGGCCAACGGACTGGATGAAATTGGACAGAACACGGATGCTGTTCGTAACTCCGTTGCAGATCTTACCCGCTTCGGCAACGTAGTTCAGTTGACTGCTTTTCTTCCTTTTGAATCTTCTCTGGATGCACTCAATCAGTGTAACTCGCTCTCCGAAGGTAATACATAGAAATGCTCCCATTACTTTTGAGTTTTCATTTCAGTATTGAGCTTTTTCTTTTTTGGAGTTAACTCGATCTATATAAGATGATTTAGAACACTGTTGGTTGTTTTGTTTTCATAAATGGATTATATTATTGGGTTTTGTTGTTGATTGAGGCGGCATTTTCAGTTAGTTGAGAGAATTTGTTGTTTTGGGTTTGCAGGGTTAATGACTGATGAATTAAGGAGCTTTTTAGAACTTAATCTTCCGAAAGTTAAGGAAGGTAAGAAGGCAAAGTTTAGTTTAGGCGTTTCTGAGCCTAAGTTGGGGTCACATATCTTTGAAGTTACTAAGATACCTTGCCAAAGCAATGAATTTGTTCTTGAGCTTATTCGTGGTATTCGTCTCCATTTTGAAAGGTTCATCAAGGACCTAAAGGTTTGCCTTTCTTCGCTTGTGTTTTTTAGTACCAATTTTTTTTCTTTATTTGATTATAATTTATGTATTTCTTAATTTTTTGCTGAAATACCCAGATAAATTGCTTATAAGTTATCTTATGTTTCATAGCCTGGTGATTTGGAGAAAGCCCAACTTGGTCTGGCTCACAGTTATAGCAGGGCAAAGGTCAAGTTCAATGTCAACCGAGTTGACAATATGGTTATTCAGGCAATTTTCCTTCTTGATACTCTTGATAAGGATATCAATTCCTTCTCGATGAGAGTCAGGTTTGTTACAGATTTTTTATGCTCTCATGTGTTGTTAGAGAAATTTTTGAAACTATCATTTAGTTTGTCTTTAATTTCGCCAACTCCCCCAATTTCTGCAGAGAGTGGTACTCTTGGCATTTCCCTGAGTTAGTGAAGATTGTCAACGACAATTATCTTTATGCAAAACTTGCTAAATTCATTGAGGACAAGGCTAAGTTGACTGAAGAAAAAATCCCTGAATTAACTGACGTACTTGGAGATGAAGATAAGGCCAAAGAAGTCGTAGAAGCTGCCAAAGCATCAATGGGTAGAATTATTATATCTCTATTTCTTAAGCAACTACTTGTTCATTTTTAGTCATCTTTTTTTTTTTCCACTTATTTCTTTCCCTATTTACAGGCCAGGATTTGTCCCCAATTGACTTGATTAATGTCCAGCAGTTTGCCCAGAGGGTAATGGATCTCTCTGAGTATAGGAAGAAGCTGTATGAATATTTGGTTACTAAAATGAATGACATTGCGCCCAATTTGGCTTCCTTGATTGGTGAAGTTGTCGGGGCTCGCTTGATCTCTCATGCTGGTAGTCTCACAAATTTGGCTAAGTGCCCTTCTTCCACTCTTCAAATCCTTGGTGCAGAGAAGGCATTGTTCAGGTGTCTTAGCATCACTATTCTTGTAATTTTATAGAATTCTTATTGTAAGCTTAGAATATTTCTAGAGGTTTGATATTCTATTTTTACATATATTATGATGTTTTTACCCTGATTATTCTTCTCTATGCACTTAGAATTTCGAGATTTATTATCTTGATGTTATTTTTAGGGCATTGAAAACTCGTGGAAACACACCAAAGTATGGTTTGATCTTCCATTCATCGTTTATTGGTCGAGCATCTGCCCGCAACAAGGGACGCATGGCTCGTTATCTGGCAAACAAATGCTCTATAGCATCCCGCATCGATTGTTTTGCAGGTAAATTCAAACTGTTGCTAAGTTGTCTTTCCATTTCAACATTCTAGATTTCCCTCTAAAATTTATTTGTTTCTCACTGATGCTGTTGTAGATAGCGGCTCTACAATATTTGGAGAGAAACTAAGAGAACAAGTTGAGGAACGATTGGATTTCTACGACAAGGGAGTTGCACCTCGTAAAAACATTGATGTGATGAAAGCTGCAATTGAAGGTGCTGAAAATAAAGGTGTGTTCACCCGAATTAAAATGATCGGTGGTTCTTCTTTTTCATATAGATTCAAGTTGTTAGGCTGTTTGGTGGAAATGTGACATTTCCTGTTGGTGCTTTATGGTTGTAAAAACACTAAAATAGCCCAGCTTTAGCTTAGCAATTGTTCTTTGAGGGGAGCTAATTTTATTGCACAACTAGTTAAATATGTTGGCATTTTCACAGCTGTTATTCCATCTTAATTATGCTGATTAATTTCATGTGTCTTGTTTGCTGATGCTGCAGATGTCAATATGGAAACAGAAGAAGTAATTCCTGTACCTTCAGCAAAGAAAAGCAAGAAGAAGAAATCAAAATCTGAGGCTGTGGAGGATGGTGAAGCTATGGCTGAGGATAAACCAACAGTTGCTACAAATGGAGATGCCGCAGAAGATGCTAAATCGGAGAAGAAAAAGAAGAAGAAAGAGAAGAGAAAATTGGAGCAAGAGGTTGCTATGGAGATATCAGATGGAGCAAATGGGGTTGATGCGGAGCAGGATGGAACTGCGAAAAAGAAGAAAAAGAAGAAGAGCAAAGATGAAGATGTAGAGGACGTGCAGCCTGCTAGTGAAACGAAGAAGAAAAAGAAGAAGAAATCAAAAAAGGAAGATGACGAGTAAATTTCGATAGCATGTATCTGGATTTGCTGCAGTAAAATTGTTTTGTCAGCATAATTTTGATTGTAGAAGTGAGCTTTATGTTATCAGCTACTAGTATAAATTATGAAACGGTTAGGTGTCTTAAGAACTATAAAATGTTCAACTGCTACTTCTATTTTCAGTTTGTTTTCTAACTGTTGCAAGTACCATGAGCCCAGCTTGTATCTGGTCTTAGCAAATTTTGATTGTGGTGGGAGGATGCGGGACCGTCCATTCTGTTCTTTTTTACTCACTAGAGGCCTAATCTGGATCATGCTGCCATGACCATGAATGTTATGAATATGAATTGTCAACTTCTTTGAACATGATAATTGTTAATTTGTCACTCCTTCTGGCAGGTAAAGGCGTATTCTTTTTCGGTTGCAGGGTCTAAAATCACAAAACTACCCAAAGGTAATATTCTTCTAAATTCCGCTTGAGTTGAACCATAGATGTTGATATTGAGAAAAAATATATATATATTTTGTGGGTTTCACTATGGGAATTAGCTTCACATTTCAAGTTCGTTTTCAGTTGCACCATTTAAAAATAAATAAATAAATAAACCCAATAGGCAATAGCATAAGATTCATTATTATTATTATTATTATTATATTTAGCACCTATGTCTAGATTTTATCATATTTTAATTAATCTAATGTTTTATAGTAAATGAAAAGTAGGCTATTGTTTGTTACTTATAAATATTGGTTAGAAGTAAATAGGATCTAAGATCATTTTTTTTTTTGAAACACTGGATCAGGATCTAAGATCACTTGTCAAGTGAAACAAAATATCCTTTTTATTAGCAAAGACAATAACAAAACTTTTCAAAATTCAAGCAAAGTATATATTCTTTTTTTTTTTTTTTTCATCCAAGCAACCAATAGGTTCCCTTTCTTTGACAGTCTTTTTTTATTTAATTTTTTTGAAATAAGATTAAAAAAATTGTGGCGTATGAATATTTGAATTATACGGATTAAAAAAAAATTTAGACCAAATTTATGTAAATTTATACTCACATATAATAAAATCAATAATAAAAATGAAATATATTAAATAATGCGGTTCACCATAAATTTACTATGAGTTATAAATTCAAACATTTATATTTTGCTTTATCTATTAGCCACAAGATATGTGCACTGGTATTGTGATCTTTTTTTTTTTGAACACACCATTTTGGAGATTTTTGTGTTTCATAATAATAATAATAATAATAATAATAATTCTTTTTGAATTATTATTATTATTATTTTATACACATGCCTATCCATATACAAGACAAAATACTAAAACAGAAAAAAATAATTCAAAAAGAGACGTCGGAAAGTCAACATTTCGAGGGAGGGTAAAAGAGTAATTTTAAGAGGAGGATCTGGTAAGAGACGAGGAAGCTGCTCTCTACCGCTTGAATTTTGAAGGAAGCATTGGAAGGTCCGAACGAACAAATAAAAAAACAATAAATAAAATAATAAAGCACCAAACTTTTTTTTATTTTTCTTTTCTTTTGCTCCTTTTCATACACAAACCCAAAGCCACCAACTCCCTTTGCCTGCTGCTACTACTGTAACCCTTCTATTTTTGTTGGGTTTGCTTCCAAGGAAAAGCCCCAGAAACCAAAAAAAAAAAAAAAAAAAAAAAAAGGAAAACACAAACAATGGCCAATTTGGAGGATGTGCCGTCAGTGGATCTCATGACGGAGCTCCTCCGTCGCATGAAATGCTCCTCCAAACCTGACAAGCGCCTCATTCTCATTGGTATATCTCTCTCTGTCTCTATTACCTCGACTGCAATGTTATTTCTTCAAAACATTTCTGCTCGAGTTATAAGCCTTTTTCAGATCCGACATTTAGCTCTGCTTATTTATAGACTGTTATTTCTTTTTTCTGGGTTTTGTTTTGGCTGTTGGAATTCTGTTTCAATTGACGAAAAGGGATTTCCTTTTTGTGTGTGGAGAACAATGGGGTTTAAGGGTTTAGTAGGCAGTTGGAAATTTTAAAAGCAAAATTATCATTTTTTTTGTGCAGTGATATTACTTGTTTATTATTGTGCCTAATGGTCTCTTAAATTTTTATAAATTTTAGCTTTTTAATCAATAATAATGAAATTAAAAAAAAAAAAAAGCCGGATGCTGTTTGGATATTTCAATGAAACAGTTCGATTTCCAGGTACGAAAAGAAAATTTAATTAAAAAAAATTATAAGCTTTTATGAAAATTGAGCCTTTTTTGGTTGTATTTCTTTAATACCTTCCTGATTGCACTAAGTATTATGTTTTTTAGTTTCTTCTCTATATCTTTGTACTAAATACTGTTGTTTGATGTTTGGGATTGGATCTTGGAGCGGTTTGTGGAACAATTATCCTTTAGCCTGTAGGTTTTTCAATATGATATCTCCATCATTGTAATTTTAATTTAGGGTGACACTGTTTGGTTTAATTTGTACTCTTTCATTAAATCCATGGCATGCATCTTGGAGATTAGATTTCATGCGCTGTGTTTGTATTGCTGCAAGTGCACATTTCCATATTGTAACTGTAACTTGTGTGATGGGCAGGCCCTCCTGGATCAGGTAAAGGTACTCAATCACCGATCATCAAGGATGAGTACTGCCTGTGCCACTTGGCCACTGGTGATATGTTGAGAGCTGCTGTTGCTGCTAAAACCCCTCTTGGTGTTAAGGCCAAAGAGGCTATGGACAAGGTCAAATTCTTCAGCTGTTTTTACTTTGCACTGTCCATTTTGTGCTGTTTTCCTCAATTTTACCATAGTCCACTAATGGAGTGTTTTGCGGTTTTCTCAGGGAGAACTAGTTTCTGATGATTTGGTTGTTGGCATTATAGACGAAGCAATTAAGAAACCTTCATGTCAGAAAGGTTTCATTCTTGATGGATTTCCGAGAACTGTTGTTCAAGCTCAGAAGGTGCCAGTCTCACCATTTGAGCGTGGCATATATTTATTTATGTACAACCTGAGCTTGCTCAATCAGTTTCCTTAGGCATGCTCCTAACTTTACTTTCTTTTGACTATGTCCAGCTTGATGAGATGCTTGAAAAGAAGGGAGCTAAAGTTGATAAGGTGCTTAATTTTGCTATCGATGATGCTATTTTGGAGGAAAGAATCACTGGTCGCTGGATCCACCCTTCAAGTGGTAGAACCTACCACACAAAATTTGCTCCTTCCAAGACTCCTGGCATAGATGATGTAAGGCAACATGTTTTATCATCCTTTTACTTAGTTTGACTGTGCAAGATGTAATTGGTTTTACAATGCATGCATTGATATAGTTATAAAGAAAAGAAAAAAAGAACTGGTTAAATAGATTGTAGATATGAAGTAGTCTATTGTAGCAATTTGTAAATTGTTCTTGGTGAGTATGAACTCATTTGCTCATGATACTTCATTCAATATCATATGGTTTAGACATAGATGCCTTTGACCAGCCTATATTGCTATCTGAGCCAGTTCCCTGCATGGATGGTTCCAGTAACTGCCAAGCATTCATCTGGACTGCAAATTGGTTAGGACATTACTGTAGGTCAGATTATAGGAGACTGTTCAAAAACATATAGAGGATGCCATTTGGCACCGTATCATTGGGTTTATGTCCTGCAACTTTGACATTTTAGCTGTCCTTGTCTATATGGTTTAGACAACTATTACCAGTTGCATATGCTTGTCAATTGTCATAGTGATTTCTGCGACACCTGCATCTCTATTGCTGCATATTAGCAGTTTGAACATGTGTTCATAAGCTTATGTCCATGTTTTTCTTTTCTTGAAGGTAACTGGAGAACCTTTGATTCAACGTAAAGATGATACTGCAGCTGTTCTTAAGCAAAGGCTGGAGACATTCCACAAGCAAACTGAACCAGTATGCTTTCATTTTATTTTATTATTTTTGTGGATATCAGTGTTATATTCCATTGCTGTATATTTGTATGTGGAGGTTTGCAGTGCATCACTAGTTGTTATTAGGGCAGAAAAATACATGTTCTAATTCATACAAAGACACTGAACATGTGTTTGTGGAAGTTTTCCCCCCTTCTCCACAAGCATTAATATTCCATTCAATGGATTTGTTTGTAATGCGTAGGAAATGTGCTTGATATTTCATTTCATAGCAAGTGATCAAAATGAAAATGCACATAGCTTTGGTTTGGGCCTCTGAGCCTCTGCTTTCATATGCTGCTTAGCTCAAGGCTATCTGGATTTCACACCTGCAGTAGCTAATATGTCTTTGTTTTAACTTGTGTTTAAGCCCTTATGAGGGGATTAATTTTCAATTTTAATTTTGAATTGTTACCTTAGACCATGGTTTTTTATCAGATTGTTCTGCACCTACCAGTTAGTTAAATTACCACGGATATTATATTCATCCATGTCCTGCCACATTGATTTATTGTTATTGTGTAATATTATATTGTGATTAGTGTGTTCATCCTGAAGGTTAATGATTTGAAAAATTTGAATTGCAGGTGATTGACTACTACAAGAAAAAGGGTGCTGTTGCAGACCTTCCAGCTGAGAAACCTCCAAAAGAGGTCACAGCTGAGGTTCAGAAAGTGCTTTCCTCATAAAATGAGGCCCATTTTGACTCACAAACGATGAGTTGATGTTCTCAGTGGATTTTTGTTCTCATATGTACTTTAAACATACTTTACAAATGTTGATCCTTTGCTTCCCGTTCATTTTGACTGCAAGCCGGCTATCCTCCATTGTTGAGATAATTTAACCGAGTCACATTGAAATAATGATATTACAACTTTGATTATCTCTTATTTTGCACTTCTGTTGTTTTATTGGTATGGTGCTTGAATTCATTTATTTCACACCATATTTTTCAATTCTTTCCTGATTACTGTATACAGCTGCTCGGTCATCAAACAATTTCATCATGGAATTTCTTTGGTATGAAACTGCGGACAGGAATCCTTGCCTGCCAAAGGTGGCATGGAAAGGGTGGATTTAGGCAAACTCCACTCGACCTCATCTCTGCTATTGATCAGACTCCATTAGGCATTTATTGAAAGGCCTAGTGCATAACAGTGCTCCTCCTGTGATGTGGCACAAAATGTATCTTTTTTTTTTTTTTGAACAAGCACAAAATGTATCTTAAGGTTTAGGTACGAGTTTAACAACATGATGCCAACATTAGGGTGGGGCCGCCTTTCTTCAAGGGCCAACGAACTTACGAAAGAAAGAACAAGAAACACACAAGTCTTAAAATAAATTGAAAGAAAAAATCACCAAGTATTTTAGTCATTTGACAGGCGTCTCATTTTTATTGCCGCCTTCAAGGTAAAAACCAGGCAGTAGCTACGATCCAATAGACAAGAGTACAAAATTAGACTTAATTCATAGTAATGTACTAATCATTCAGAACAAAAGCCTAAGCATTTCAGAAGTCCATTTTTTGTTTTGAAATTTGGAGTGTTGGAACACCCAAAGAATAGCTGACTAGCAGGGACCTACATGTCAACTGTAATCTTGGAATCCAGATGAGAGAACTCTGACAAAAATGCCTTGAAATGCTCATAGGAATACTTGACGTCATCAACTGCACACATTTCTCGGATACTGTGCATTGATAATTGCGGTGCACCAACATCAACCGTGCGAATCCCCACACCACTTGCTAAGATTGGACCGATGGTTGAACCACAAGGCACATCATTGCGCACCACAAAATCCTACATTCATAGGAATTTGTCTGAAACATTTAGTTTCACTCACCAACCGAATTTAAGCTCAGGAAAATATGTATTTTCAATGCTATGGTTTTCTATTCAATAAACAATCAAGAGGACGTTTTGTACTTTTGATATCAATGGCAATAACTTCTGGCAAGTAATTGAAAACACAAGTCAACGCAAGGCATCATTTTTGCTCTCAGTACACTAATTCTACAGCTGAGTTTTCTTGCACATCCTTTTCCACCTTCAACACCAAATACGCAAGCTTTACAGATTGCATCATAAATAATAAATCTTCTTTTAAAACTTAGGCTCATGAACAACAAAAAGGACAGACTAATGCTTCGGTTTCCACTGAAAAGGAAATTATAGCAGCATCTTAACATAAAATGCTTCTATCATGGAATTTTAACCTCCAATATATTCAAGGCAAGTAGAAGGCTGCCACCTGGCCTAGACATGGGCTTTTTCTTTTCTTGTTGTGGTAATACAGGTAAAGTAGTCCTATTGCAGTTTTTTTTTTTTTTTTTTTAAAAAAAGGAACAAAAAATGTATGAGAAGCAGGTAATGAAGAAGACAGACCTGAACAGGAAGGTTATGCTTTGATGCTATCTCCCTAAATAGGAAGGAGGTGACTGAATTGGTTGCATAGCGCTGATTTGCATTGTGTTTAATCACAAGTCCTCCATGCATCTTGGGCTGATGATTGTCCTCGTGTTTGTCCTGAGAAATAACATGCATCACATTTAGAGAAACAGGCTGAAAGAACAAACTATCTAAATGCACTTTTAGACTACTTGAGACAATGTACCGCATAATTGGGATGAAGGGCATGTGCCATGTCAGCAGATACAAGGAAACTCTTCTGGATTGCTTTTTGAACCAGCTGAAAAGAAATCAAAGAAACAAAAACAACTACATTAAGAAACAAAAACCTAACTGCTGAATTCGAGTTATATTCTGAGAGTATCATGCAGGTTTCTTTGATCAGAATTACCCAAGTTTTGTAGGAATGGCATATGAAAATTCAAAATCTATGCAAAACTGAACCATGAACATTAGCAAGAAATTTAGAAGCATCACTTAAGTAAAATCAGTTAAAAATTTTTTTCCTAAATTCCTCAAGTACAAAGCATGAAATGAACATAAATGGGAAGTTTATAATTTGAAGATACCCTTTAATAGAAGCAGATTTTTTTTTTCTCTTTTTTATTATCAGAATCAGAAAATAAGCACCTTAGAATCTGAGTCGAAAGTGCTTGTGATCCGTGATAGTGCATCAAACATGATGGGAGATCCAGCTCCTTGTGCTGAATCAGATCCAACCTCCTCATGATCAAACAATGCTACCATTCTAACACCACTCTCGTTTTCAAGACTGCTATCTGAAGCTGAAGCATCTATCAGTGCCTGGAATGCAAATCGGAAATGGGAGTCAGCTTCAGTAAGTAGATAAAATAAAATAATTCATTGATCTTCTATTTTAGCATAAATCCCAGAGAGAGGAAAAAAATTTATGGTGGAGCAAATTTATATCATTGTATAAAACAACAAAACACATCAATTTTCCCATTTAATTAATCAAATTTATCATTCAACAAGCTTAGACACAAAGAATTCTAGAATGCATATCCAGTTGAAAATGCAACACCATTGTCACTTCACTTGAACCATAAACATAACCCAGACCAATGCAATAGCACTCAGAACAAGAGAATTTTTTTTTTTTGTTAGAACTCTCACTTTGATTTATTAGCTAAACAGGAGAAAAGATTCGACAAAACATATTCATAAGAACAACCAGACCTCATAGTCAGAAAACATAAGCATAATGCAATAGGACTGGGCTACTGATCCTGCTACCACATAAAATACAATGAAGTATACAACCAACAAATTTACAACCCAATGACGGAATAACTCATTACCTTTAGAGAGCAAAATGACATGCAGAGATTATCAAGCCTTCCAGAGAAAATGAATTCTTTAGCAGCACCAGCTATTACACTAGGTTGAGTATCACATGCTTGCAATTCAAAATTGCATATATCATCTGGTTTACAGCCAATCTTACTTGCAATCATCTGGAAGAAAATAAAGAAATAAAACAAATCACCATCAGAAAATTGCAAAAGAAATTGAACAATCCAAGCCCACACCATCTGCATCCTGCCATCCTCTCTCCAAAGGGGTCGAAGGATAGAAATCCTTCTTTTGAAAGTTACCAACCTGCAGTAGCAGTGGGTGGTGCTTTATGTTTTGAGTAGCTGTTTCTTTACTGGATTTTTTCTCATCAGTTGCTTCACCACTTTCATCAGGACCATTTTCAGTGACCACTTTACCAAGCTCTGCCTGTGAAAAAGCAATTTTCAAATAAACAAAAGAAAATGATAAAATGAATTACTTTCTTCATATTAAGAAGAAAAATAAACAATTATGTATTAGTCAACATTCCAATTAAGTTCAACTTGAGCAATACCTGGTCACTTTATCCCCATAATTCTGAAGATGCTTTCAGATACTTAAACTGAGCAACAGTCAAACAACTTGCAGCTCAATTGTGTTAAATTTTTAACATGCTGAACCATAAATGCTTTCAGATACTTGTACTGAGCAACAGTCAAACAGTTGCAGCTCAATTATGTTAAATTCTCATTTGTCGAACCATAAATGTAATATGAATATAGTGAGTGAAACTCATAAACCTCAAGTTGTAACACTTGGCAAGCTTACTTTTTTCTCTAAATAACCACTGGTTCATCAAATAGTAAAAGACATTTCATATAGTTCCATTTCCAGCTTCATATAAGATAACAACAGCAAGCATTTCCTTGACTCTGAAATGAATACCTAAATACAACTACAAGAACAGATAAGACAAAGATGAGCAAGCAATTTGAAGATTACCTTAACTGAAGTTGCCAAAACAGGAAGCAGATGAGTCTGTGTATTCACCTTAAATCCATCAGTATTGACATTCCTGTTCAGCGACCTTATAATTAAAGATGAGAGCATATGATCCTAGAACCTAATCCCAGAAAACAATAAAACAATACCTGAAAGACTAAAACTATGAAATTCAAGCTACAAAAAACTAATCAATAACAAAGTGCTTTTTCTAGAAGTCAGACCTGTCTAAGTGAATTGCCAGGGTTGGGACACGCATAATGGGCTCATCAATTCTAACCAGTCGATGTGAGTAGGAAACAGAGCCATGCTTTGCTTCTTTTACTATTACCCGTCCTGCCACGGTCAAATCACGATCAAACCATGTATGCCACAAACCACCTCCATAAGTCTGAACTCCAACCTCCAAATACCCGGCTTTTGTAACCTGATGAAGCCATTCAATTTGAGTTAAAAAAAAATAATAAAAAAAAAACTTATTAAACTTTAAAATGATAGTTAAATACTCCCAGTTTGGGATGATTCTTGTTGCTGGAATAAAATTCCTTCAAATCTGTCAAACAATTATAATTTAAATAAATGTGTAGATGATTTCATTTCTTTGAAAAATTAAGTTACTACTTAAACGAATTAATTTTCCAACGCATTCATTCAAACAAAGCATAAGTGAAATGTAAAGTCACCTTGGAAATAGGCTTCAACTTGATGCAAGGACTATCAGTGTGAGCACCCACTATATAAAACCCATTACCAGCAACATATCTAAAAGCCCAATTATTAAACAACATCATCAGGAAATGAATAAACGGGCATCAAATTTTTTTGTTAAAAAGAAGAAGAAGAAGAAGAAGACACACTTTTTACCAATGGCAAAAGCAACAATAGTAGAGTGATTCCTGGTGAAGAAATACCGCTTTCCAACATCCAGCTTCCAATCATCTCTCTCTGACACTTGAGAATACCCAGAATGTTTCAATAACTTCTTTGCCTCCTCTACACCCCAACAAACCAAAATCAAAACAAAAAACCAAAACTGATTGAATTCTCAAAATTCTTTACAAGGAAAAAAAAAACAGTAAATAAAAAGAAAGGAGATTTACCGACGGCATGAAAAGCAGTTGGAGAAGCATTTAAGAAATCGACGAGTTCAGCTGCAACGGTGTTCGCGTCTTTCTTAGATTCTTCTTGCATCGCCATTTCCGCTTTCAGATTCTCAACTTCTAGATTGATGCTTGCTGCTGGCTGGTTCAATTTTCAGCTCACTGACAGAAGAAGTGGGAGTGGCTTGCATATATAGATGGGCTGAGCCTCCGCATCTTTCACCAGAATAACCACATGGCGAAACATTTACCTTTTTTTTTTTAACAATGGCGTAACATTTACGTCCTGGATTAAAATTCTAGTTGCTAAAAGCTTTGATTGAAAAGCATTTATTCTTTGGGCCTCGGCCCATTTACGTTTTTGCAATTTGGGTAAATTAATATTTATCCCCTATATTTTGACCTAATATACTATTTCGTCCCTGACTTTTTAAAAATAGATTTATTCGTCCTTATAATTTGATGAAATAGATTAAAATATCCTTTATGTACTATTCTCGTTAAGTGAACGTTAACTGATAAGGAAAATACTAAAATAGCCCATTTTTATCTTCCCTCATGTTACGCCCCAACATCAAATTTGATAATTATCAAATTATTCGGAAAAAAAAAACATCAAATTATCAAACCCTAAACTTATCAAAACACGCTCTCACCGGACATCCTCCTCCGCGCTCTCCTCTTCAATCCGATTAGCTTTCACCGCCGTCGCCCTCTCTGCTGAAAAGACCCCTGGTTGCAACAAGCAAACATGGCTGCTTCTTTGCCAAAAGCTACTGATCCCACATTTAGCCTTACAGACCCAGGAGAACCCACCTCATCCCATGCATTCAGTCTCTAAAAACTTCCTCATTTAACTGATTACCTTCAAGACCTCAAGTCCTACACCAATCTATTAGACAGCAACCCGTTCTACCGACCAATACAGGGCCTTTACATCAGCCAAACAAATGTTATTCTCACCCGCCGGACAATCATCGACTTCTCTCACCCGCCGCTCTCACTAGATAATTCGATCCTCTTCCACTGTCGTCGCCCCTCTGCATCGCCCAATTGTTAACTCCAAATTAATTTCTTGCTTTTCATAGCTTTACTTTTGATTATGGTGTGTTATTGCTGCTGCTCTTCGTCTGTTGTCATGCTTGTTTTCTTCTAAAGACTCTGTTTTTATAGGCTTGAAACAGGACTGGATGAACACCCAGTGACCAATTTCAGAGTTGATTCAGTTTTCATAGCTTCATTTTCTTGTATTGTTTTGGTGATTTGGCAATGGAGTGCAGATTTATAAGATTGAACCATATTGCACTGTAAAGCCAAGTTGTGTGTGCTTTGAATTATGTAGCTCAATTGCGTCAAATGGGAAAAGTGTTGTTTCTTCAAGGAACAGATTAAGTGCTGTTTACACTTGAGTTCATATGTTTGTAATAATTTCCATTTTTAGGAGTTATACTTTTTCTTGTGCATCTGATAGTGGTCATCGCATATTTGATATTAAAAAAGATGGTGAATGTTCTATTGTCGTTATTACTGAATATTCAGGGAAAGTGTATTTTTATTTATTTGTTTTTTAATTTTTATAGTTGTTGATATGGAGTGTTTTCATTTTCAGTTGGTTTTGAGTTGATTTTAGTTATATTACATTTATCTGAAGATCATGCATTTCTTTGAATCTTCTGCTGGTGGAAATTCAGAAGCTCTTGGATGAGCATAGAGTCACCCTGGGTGCTAAAATGCAGGAGTTTGAGAGGGAACTGGAGAAAAAGAGGAAAAATCAATTGAGAAGCAAGGTAGAGGCACTGAGACAACGCGAAGTTGAAGTTCTTCATGGGGAAGAGAAGTTGAGTAAACGAGAGCAAGTTTTGGATAAGAAGTCAGAGAGAATGAAAGAGAAAGAAAAAGATCTTGATTTGAAATTGAAAAATGTGAAGGAGAAAGAGAAGTCTATGAAAGCTGAGCAGAAAAAATTAGATCTTGAACAGAAAAAATTGCTTGCTGAGAGAGAGAGCTTGCAGAATCTTAAAGATGAGTGTGAGAAGTTAAGATTAGAAATTTCTAATCAGGAGCTGCTGGTTGGTGAAAAGAGTGAGAATCTTAAAATAACTAAAGATGAGAGGCTGGAGCACCTCCGCTTGCAGGCAGAATTGAAGCAGGAGTTGGAGAAGTGCAGGCGTCAGGAGGAGTTCCTTTTGAAAGAAGGTGAGGACTTGAAAGAAGAGAGGGAGAAGTTTGAAAAAGAGCTAGAAGTGCTGGAAGGGAAGAAAGCTCAACTTAGTAAGGAGCTGAATGAAATTATAGAAGAGAGAGAGAAATTAAAGAATCTGCAGTACACTGCAGAAGAAAAACTCAAGAAAGAGGAAATTGCAATCAAGGAGTATGCTCAGAGGGAATTGGAGACTGTTAGAGCAGAGAAGGAATTATTTGAAGCTAGAAAGAGGCATGAGAAATTAGTTATATCTAGCAACGCGAAAACTGAGCATGATCAGATGGTGCAAGACTTTGAATCACAGAGAAGCACTCTTGAGGCTGATCTGATTAGTAGGCTGGAGGAAATGGAGAAAGGCCTGCAAGAAAGGGAGAGGGCATTCCAGTTACAGCGAGAGAAAGAACTGAAGGAAATAAACAATTTAAAAGAAGCGGCTCAGAGAGAATTAGAAGAAATACAGTCTGAAAGATGTGCTATAGATAAGCAAAAGCAAGAACTTGCAAAGAACAAGGAGAAGATAGATGAACAACAATTTGGAATGCGAAAAGACATTGATGACCTTGTGATTCTCAGCGATAAGCTTCGCGATCAACGGGAACAGGTTATTCGGGAAAAAAACCACTTCCTTGCATTCGTTGAGAAGCATAAGAGCTGCAAGAACTGTGGGGATATTATTGGGGAGTTTATACTTTCTGATCTCCAGCCGCCTGACATGGAGGACAGGGATAGTTTTTTCCTGCAGCGGCGAACTGATGAATTGAGGAATGTCCAAGATGCTCCCAGTATTATGGATGTCAAGAAATCTCCCAGTGAACTTGATTCCAGTTCTCAAGAACGCATGTCCTGGTTCCGGAAATGCACTTCAAAGATTTTTAGCATTTCCCCTAAAAAGAGTGATCATGTTTCAGCTCCAATTTTGGCAGAAGGAAAGACACTTACATTTTGTACACTTGCCAGCAAAGAAGCTAGCAGGAGTGCTGTTCCTGGTGATGAATCTCGACCATCATTTGGGACTACAAATGATTCCCTAGACATCCAGAAGCTCCAGTCCGATGGCATTAAAACTGAAGGAGATGGTTATTCTATGTCTTTTGATGACCACAGTAATGTGGACAGTAAGGTAGAGGATTCTGGATTATCAGAGCTGAAGAACAGTCGGCGTAGACCTGGGAGGAGACGCAAGGCTGGAGTAAGTAGAAACCGGTCAGTACAAGTAGTTGTTGAAGATGCAAAGCTTTTTCTTGGGAAGAACTCAGAAGAACCTGAACATATCAGTGATGAAAGTAGAGGCATTAGCAGTCAGTCACAGAAGCCAGCTACAAACATTGCAAGGAAGCGGGATCTGGTACCAACAGAAAGTGAGCAGCATGCTGGCGATAGTGAAGGCTTTTCTGACAGTGTCACAACTGGTGGGCGCAGGAAGAGACGACAGGTGGTGGCTTCAACCATTACACCAGGGCAAAAGCGATACAATCTGAGGGGACACAAGACGTAAGTTCATAGGTGATGCTTGATGTTTTGTAGTCTTGTTATTATGTAATTGTGATTACAAGGTCATTATGTTGCTTGGTATCACTAGAATGCCTAACGTAATATGGTGCTGATTACTTTTATATCATCGTCATTCCATTATATCCTATTGCATTAATTTTGTACTTGATCACATTTCATTTTTCAATTTCATCCTACCTTAAGCTTCATATTTCATGCAAGGTATCACAAGAGTATAGACTGCTTTGAAAGCTTGAAATGTGTATGATACATGCAATTTTCTTGTTGAGAAATTGAGTAGATCAGATTGTTCAATGGGAAAGTTAAGGCCAGTAATTGGTGTTTTTTTTCTTTTCATCTTTTTTTAGTGCTCTTGCTCTTTTATGTATATGTACATATTTGTACGCGCACACACACACACACACACACACTATTAAGTTATAAACTGTGATTTCTGTGCTTTAACAAATTATGTTTTTCTGGCCAGTGAATGAATTGGTTGCTTCAGTTCATGTTTGACTAAATGGTGGCCATTGGGATTCTTTGGGCAAATATGATGGCACTTTTTATACAGTTTCCGTTGTTGATAAACCTTTTTTTTAATGAAAGAAAGTCATGACAGTATTTATGCATTGATTTGTACAAAAACAATATGATAGCTATGGTCATTGTTTGGATAAGGTGACATAGTGTGACGTCAAAGAAGAAATGCATTCTGATGGATCTTTCTCTCTCCCTCTCTCTCTCTCTTTTTTTTTTTCTGATTTTCTCTCAATTGTGAGCAGTGCAGGGGCAACTTCTTCCAGCCAAGCATTGCCTGGCTCAGTGAAGCCAGGGGAGAAAGAAACTGATGGCAGTGCTGCTGCAGAACCAATACCAAACCCTGAAACTCTTTCTGCACTGTCACTTGGAGTTGCTAATGAGAATAACAAATCTAGCAACTTGGTGAAGGTCACAACAGTTAAACATGTGGAGTTCTCACAGGATAGGGTAGTTAGGGTAACATTCTAGTTCTTTTACATAGCTGGATGGCTGCTTGGTTATGATTCTGAACTAGAATTTCTTTGCTGTATTTTATACTAATTTCTGTAATAATTCTTGTCTTGCAGTTTAGCACACAAAACATTGATGACCAGCCTGATGCAGCAAAGGTGGTTGAGATTACGAATTTAAGTGAGGAAGTAAATGATACAGCAGAATATGGGGATGAAGATGAGAATGGCAGCACAATCCATGAGGAGGAAGAGAACTACAATGATGATGAAGATGATGAGTCGGAGCATCCTGGTGAAGTTTCAATAGGAAAAAAGATCTGGACCTTCTTTACTACATAATTGATGCTTTGAACTTCGTCTTTCACTTTTATATTACTTACCATGGAACCGTTTCTTTTTTATTTACTGTAGGTCTAGTCTTGTTTTCATATAACCAATGCTATATATGCGTTTTCAGTTTCAAGAGGAAAAAAGATCTGGCCTTTCTTTATTGCATTAGTGCTCTTTGCTAATTCATCCATCATTGAAGCAGTCTCCACCAAGTTGTCTGGTGGAATCAACTGTCTTTCTCTATTAATGTGGAATGGAGAAGCGCAATCAACCGTCTTCTTTTGCATAATGCGAAGGATGCATGGGGCTAAATTGGTATTTGCAAAGGAAAATAAAAAACAATTGTGTACATTGCATTGTGATTATTTGGTGATATTGGCAGATGGATCTTAGTTAAATTTGCAGAAAATAGCAGTATAATGTTATTTATAGGACCTTAACCAAACATGTGAGCGTGCTTTACCGATAAGTCATTACAAGTTACTATCTCAGCAACGACAGTTTTTGTTCATGTCTTAGTGGGGTGCATGTTATGCCTGATTAAACCTAACTCTTCATCTCTTAACTCTTTAAAGTGCATGCTATATTGTGAAGTGTACTGCGAGTTAGAGAAAATTACCATTGTTAACCAGGAATTATATTAAAGAAAATATCCATTTTGGATGGTTTAATTAATTTATTGATATTATGATCATTGGTTTAATGTCAGTATAAGGTGATTATGAATCTTCATTAAAATCAAAAACGAAATTGTCAAGACTCTTTTGTCACAAGTGACACCAAAAGGACAGTCAGAAAAATAATCACATAAATTATTGTTTTTCCTTGCATTATGAATTCGTACAGACAGTGATAAGCTCAGCTATTTTTTTTTTTTTTTTAGCAATGGACGGATGCATGGTACATACCAGTTTCATGACGGATGAAAAAAAAAAAAAAAAAACCTACTTTCGCCAATCAACCATATGGTCAAAGAGAAAAGCTTTCCCTAGGATAGTCTTTTTTATATCATGAAAGCTAAATTAAATGTTATCCATTGATTATTCACTGTTCAGTTATCTCCTTCACTCTCTACAAAGCAGTAGAGAAAGGGACATGTCGCACTGCCACCACCACAAGCCTGGCAAAAATATATTTAGTAGGGTCTATTGAGAGTGGGACTGGGCTATGCATCTTAGTCTTAAAAATCCAACTGGGTAGTGTGGTCCATTGCTTGTACACTCCCACCCCACGCCACAAAGGGCCAAAAGGCCTCCAACTACACTTACTACTTACTAATGTTTTTGGTTCTTCTTGTTCTCTTTCTCCAAATGCCTATGAATTTCTCTTTATAGATTAACAAAAGATTTTTCGCTCTGTGCTCTATAGTATTTCACTCGCAAAATGGACCCACCAGCTTCTGCGTTATCCAAAATAATTTGTTTCTTATGTCATATGAGTTAGTACTCATGTCATTTTCATTTTTTAATGGTATTATTTTTTTAACCAGTTGATCATTTCATTAGAAAAAGATTGAGAAAATAATAATAGGAGTCCTTTTATAGTACAACTATTTATATCAATACAAACAGATTTTGAACCGTTAGATTATTACTAATTTAATTGTAACCATTAATACAATTTACAGGTATTGGTACATTAAAAAATCAATGGTTGTAATTAAATAAAAATAAATCTAACGGTTGTAATTTATATAGATACAAATATTTATACTATAGTAAGAGCTCAATAATAGCTCTAATGAAACTTTAACAAGAGGGATTAATTTCACCCACAGTGTACAACTTTTTTTTCCATTCTCATTACGATACTCAAAATTTAATTGGTCACTTAAAACTCTCCGACAATTGCTTTGGGTTCTAGAAAAGTGCCTAAAGCCATTTTTCAGTAATCGACGCTAACGTGTCAATTTTTTTTTTTTTTAATGTTTCGTCCACCTGGAAAGGTGGAATACATGGCGCCTACGTGTCCCACTACTTCTCTCTTTTCTTGTTCCTTATTTCTTTTTATTCATATGGATCTGACACTAAAAATTTTTCTCATCTTCCAGATTCAGAATACTATGAACCCTAATTAACAACATTGTTGAAGTTGAAGATGTTTGTTGTTAAACCCAAAATATATTTCATCCTTTTTAATCCAAAATTACTGTTAGTTTGTTTATCCTAAATATATTTCATCCTTTTTAACCCAAAATAGCTGTTAGTTTGTTTATCCTAAATCAATATAAAACTTATCCTAATCAATCTATAAATCCTAAATTAATTTACCCAGGCCTAGAAGCCTGGGTGGTAAGGCATCTGCCTAAGATGTCCATTCATGCGGGTTCAATCCCCATGGATGCCCCCCTCCCCCACTTTGGTCAAAAAAAAAAAAAAAATCCTAAATTAATTTGACGCCCTTTACTTAAGAAGAATCAGAAGATAGAAAGTAGGACACTAAGTTGCTATTGTTTAACTGAAGTGGTGATGAAAACCTCATGGACATAAGCAAATCCAAGCAAGAGATCTTCGGGTTGCCGAAATTCTAAGCTATGCATGATGGTTTGATTAATTTGATTATATATATGGTGGGATTTAAGTTTTATGGGAAAGAATTTTTTTTTTTTTTGAATTTTGTAACTTTTTTAACAGAGTAATTGATGCCAATTCTTTCAATGGGTTGATCCTTCTATATCTAGAAAGGCAAAAATAGTTACCATAGGACTACTCAGAACGATCGATCGTTTGGAGGAGGAGAAGAAAATTGCAAAAAACAAGAAGAATGTAGAGATAGGAATGTGTTGGCGGGTGGTTATTTGTGTGGTGTTCTTGCTAATATGGTTTATTTAGCTAGTAGGTTTTTAAATATTAATATGCAATGGTAGGAAATTCATGAAATGGTTATATTGTAGCCATGATTGTTGACGTAATATTTTGCAAAATTCGAACATCCATCCAGTTTGGATGGATGAGGTAATTTTGGTTAAAAAGATGAAATGAACATTCTAGTTTAGTGTGTTAATTCAGTTTGACATTTTCATTGTTTCTCTCTAATGATTTTGTGGGTGAACTTAAAGTGAGCATAAAAAATTGTCAAATTTGAAAAAGAGATTGAAAAGTATAGGCAATTTAATTCAATGCAGAATTAAATAAATCCGAACACAAAATATAATATGAAAAAAATCAACACTTCATAAAGATATAAAGTAGCACTGTGTTACAAAAGTTTCTGTTATGCTAATGATTCAATTTTGAAATAAAGCATTACTAGTTCTATTTCAATCTTGAAACACCAAAAAAAACCCAAAAAGAACATAAGTGTTTTAGATTCTTGTAAAGATGGTATTTTTCCTTTTTGTATACCATAACCAAAAAATAGAGACAAATAAATTGATGATGATATTTATGCATACGTTTTTAGGGAAATTTTAATTAGTTTTATTCGATTTTAGATTATATTTTTATTTAATAATTAGAAATTTTATTTGCATTTAGTAGAATTTTATTAAATTGCATCTTAAATTAACTTTGCAAATTTTGAGTTTTATTCTTTGTTAATTAAACATATTTTAGTTTCTGATTAAGTCTATGTGCGCAATTTTGATGAATTGAGTTCTAGCATGGCCATGCTATCCTGCGCACCCGCGCGCATGGCCATGCAATAGGCCATGCCATTGAAGGATACCCCGCACACCCATGAACACAGGCCGTGCCTACCACCGTGCACTCTTTTGGAAGAAATTGAAGCCTCAATCAATGATACACATGACCATGCCATAGGACCGTGCAGTTAAGATTGTTCAACACATTCGCGCACACAGGATGTGCAAGCCCTCATGCTGACGAGCATGCCCTAGCCACACGGCCATGCCATCAGCCGTGCATTGAAGGATAGATAACACACCCACAAACATGGGCATGCTCTGACTCGTGCACTTAACATGCCTCTTCAACACAGTCATGCTCGCTATTGTGCTCACTTCTTGCAGTCCACACGGTTTCCAACATGGCTATGCCTCAGGCCATGCCAACATAGAAAATTTTTCTCTTTTATTATAGAATTAGAAGATTACATAATTAAAAGATTACAGAATTGGAAGTTTTGAGGCAAGAGATGAATATAAAAGGAAGAGATGCTAAAGCCTAGGGGATCATCAATCATTCATTCATTCACTCAGAGATATTTTTGAGCAGGAGAGAGAATCAAAGATTCAAGCTAACTACGTTTGACAGAATTATTCTCATGCTTAGATTATCTTTGATTCTGATTATTTCTATCATGTGTAACTAATTTACTCAAGGTTTGGATTCATGTAGCTAGATTATTACTCGTTTGGATTTTTATATTTCAATTCAATAAGTTAATATTCAGTCAATTTTGTAGGTTGTTTTTATATGTTCTTGTATTTAATTTAGGCCCGATTGAATGCACGTTTGTGGATAGATTAGAGATAACGAAAGTTGTATGATTTATCGGCTCATAGACTTGTGAAACTTAGGAACCTCGATCATGAAAGTAGATGAACCCTTCGGGGAGTATTAAATTGCTAAGGAACTTAATGAGCCTTAATTAATTAACTTGACCATGAAAGTAGGCGGTAATTAGTTTTGGTATGCTTGAATGATCTCGAAAGAGACTTTAGGTAATTTAAGTGATTTACCCTTGAGTGTGTTATCGAATTGAATTGAAATTAAACCCTGCAATTCAAGTAGTGGCTAGTGAAGCGAATCCAGACTCTAGCTTTCGATTATTGAATTTTTAAAGGAATATTTTAGAATTAGAATTTATTTTTGTTAGTTAATATATTTTTCTGTTTGAATTAATCTGTTTTGTTAGCTTGTGGAAATAAAATTACGGCTGGTACTTGGTATCAATCTCTCTATGGGAACAATACTCGATACTAGAACTTTAATACTCATTACAAACCGTGCACTTGCGGAAATTGCCTAATATAAATACCCAAAAATACACAATGGTTCAATATAGTTTAATAGACAAAACATATAGACAAAACATGACAAATGTAATAGACAAAACATATAGACAAAACATGACAAATGTAGATCATTTTTTGGATTTTTTTTTAAGATGGTTCAAATATCTTGAAGGCACTTCTTTTCCTATTAGCTTTGCTTGTTTTTAGCCCTTTGATGCATGTGGCACCTCTTTATGATGTTGTGATGTTTGGCTTAGGGATTGCACAGTTTGAGAATTGAAGTCCCTTGATTATGAAATTGTGCTCCTTTGAGTTTCCTACAGCAGCATAATTGACATTAAACTCTATTAGAAAGTGTAATAAAACAATAAAATTGAACTTGATCAAATGCATATACATATTAAAGTATTTTCTAAGGGAAAAGGTGAGGCAGCATCACTCCTTAAACTAGAAATATTATAAATTTGACTACTTCCCTGAAAACAAGTGATCACAAGTATAAAATAGTATTTCAAACACAAAAAATCTCACATATATAATATTGAGTTTTATAATACATACATAATGAAAATTTAAAATTAGACTTACAAAACTCATCCAAGGATCCATGCAATTCAAATAGATTGATGAGAGGGATTAAAAATTTCTTACCAAAATGAATTAAATCAGCAAGAATGTTAAAATGAAGAGAGCGAGTTCACTCTGGAGACACCCTAACTCAAATTTTACACATACAGGATCTAGTTTAGATGCTGTCTCGATGAACACTATCCTCTACAGGTATCCACATGAACAGGCACTACCAAAAAAATATATTGGCATGCTAGCACCTGAGTAAATTCGCATCTCTTCTTATGAGTTTTTTATGCATTTTTTCTACTTGTTAGAAAAATAAAGAACGTATCTATCTTATAATGTAACCCTAACATTAATATATCTTTGATATATTTCAACTAGTTTGATATACCACAAACTCTAATTTTTAGAGTTTAAAAGTAAATAAATAACTTTTATTTTAGTTTAATTGAAATAGATATATTTATTTAAATCCATATATATATATATATATCAACACAAAGAGTAAGTAGGAATTTAAACCAAGGTAAATTGTTATTAAATGATTCATTGAATCTAGACACAGTAAATTCAAAGACTGTTTTAAGCCTGTTGTAAGTGTACGACCATGTAGGTTCATGTGACATTGGCAATGAGCTTAGGATATAATACTAATATATAACACACAACATCACATGTATAACACAAATCACTGCAAAATAATAAAAATCTTAGATCCATCATCCATTGTATAGTAATTGGTGCTGCAGCAGAACTTGAACCCCCTAGCTTGACTGCTCCTAAGTGGCTGCAAGTTACATGAATCATAAATTAAATACACAACACAGCACATCAGTAAAGACCAAAATTTTAGAAATAAAACATTGCTTACAACATTTGTGTTTGGTGTTTCAGTAGTTCTTTTTTATGCATAGAACCTCTTGTTATGTCTTAATGCCCCCACACACGACATTTAATATTGACAACCCCTTTTCTGTTTATAATCATTTTTTGCTTAAATTTTCCCTTTGCTTTCTTCTCTACTGTCTGTCTCTCAGGTTCTTCTACTTCTTTTCTTCTTACTATAGGCCTTCTCCATATTTTTGGCCTAACTGGTGAAGGCGTAATGATAATTCCATGTGCATTCTTGTCCTTCTCCCACAGGCTAGGACCACTAATGGGGTTAATGAAAAAGCTGTAGATTTTTGTGTAGGTCTCCTTTGAGTAGCATGCATCCATGTAACTTTTAGGTTTTTCATTATTTTTATGTATACATCACACATGGAATCCTATTACCTAGTTCTTGGTGACCCAGTAAATTCTAAAGTATAATTAAATGACTCTCGTTTATTTGTAGCCAATTTCTTCTTAATCTTAGGGCATGAATTACCCTTAATTTTCTATCCCTATAATTGTTTACTATTTATCCTCTTTATGAGTTGTGTTCTAATCATCTTCATCATTGTCAGAATTGGCTTCTCTCTGGCATCCAATATGTAATTGTTGAAGATTCACTTAAATTATTTAGCAAAATATCATAGTTTGTTGTAGGCTTGAAACGCGCCTCACTCTACTCCTCACAAGGTCTCTCTTTCAGCCACTCTAATGCATCAGGGTATTTCTCTCTAATTTTATCTAGCCAATACTGAAACTTAAATTTAATTGTAGACCTTGTATAATTCCACACCCAATCATGCAATTCTTTGTACCTACTTGATATTCCTATCTTCAAATTGCCCCTTAAATTAGTCCACAAATGTCTCACAAGAGCTTATGTTCTGAATTTGGAAATAAATCAGCAATAGCTCTTTTTAATCCCTGCAACAAATAAAAATAGGTTATAATTATCATATAATAATGTATAAAGTCAAATTTAAGTGAAGACAATAGCACCTTCTTTCTGTATGACATAAAAAACCAATGATGTGAATTATGTATCTTAAGATCTTCTTTTAGCAACTGAAGGAACCATGATCGGGTATCTATGCTTTCTGTTTTCACCATTGCCTATGCAAGTGAAAGTATACAATCATTGGGGTCAATGTTAGTAGCAGCAAGCAACTGTCCCTCAAATGTTCCTTTAAGTCAACACCCATTAAGATAAAGCAATAGCTTGTATCCTACTTTAAAGGCATTTTTTAAACTTGATAAGCAAATATACATACCCTTAAAAACATCTTTTGGCTCCTTAAACTCGACTGTGCTACTTAGATTTGTCCTGAGCAATTATTTCTTATAGTCATATAGCCTTGCATATTGTTCCTTTCATCTCCATTAATCTGCCTTAGAGCATAGTCCCTTGCCCTCCATGCCTTAATCATATATTTATATTTTTTTTTACCCTTTCAACAATAGCTTTCAGTTTCCAAGTGGGATTACATTTAAACTCCTTAATATATTTTTCAATAATTTATTAAGAAGTAAGGTGAAAGTTAGAATGCTCCTTTGGACAAGTATGTTTCAAGTTGAATATCCTTACTTGAAATGTCAAATCTTCATTATCATTATTATTCTACTTGCATGCATATAACCAAAATCCACAGCTCTTATAACATTCACATCTAACTTTCAGCTTGTTGTTCTTAGGGAAGTGCAATTAGAATCTATGTTTAATCCCCCACTGCTTGCATGCTTGCTTAAACTTTTATTTAGTTGTGAAAATCATTCCTATAGAAATGTAGGTCATTAATGACCCTCTCATCATTAAAAATGGGAAATCTAACTCTTTTTTTAAACCCCTATTCATTTCCATCAAATTCTAGTTATGTGTGTAGTTTATATGATGTTTTATAGTCTGATTCTACTTCATTATTTACCACTCCCATAATTTCCTCTACCCCACCACTATTCATATGAATGCCCTTTAATTTTGGTCTACCAGCTGCCCTTGTCCTCTGCTTCTTTTTTCCTCTCACTTGACCACTACTTGAAACATGCACTATACCCTCTTGCTCTCCTTCATATTTTTCCTTTTGTTATGCTTCTTATGCTAACTGATGTTCTACCTCATTTTGTCCCTCATTTTCTTTCTTGCCATTTCCCTGAACATTTTTTTTCTTCAATTGACTTGTTTGTTTAAGCACATCAATCAGATCTTCCTCACTATTCACTATATCATAATCTGAATCTATAAAATCATTAGCCTTTTCTTTTTTAGTCACTACAACATATTGTTGATCAATCTCATTCAAATCATTTTTCCTTTCAACACCATCATGAGCCTTTTATTTTGATGCTTCACTAACAAAACATGCCTCATTTTCTTCATTACCAACATAACCAACCTCATCACACTCAACAAGCCCTTCCCTATTTTTGTTTATAGGCACATGCTTAATTAACCCTAAGTTCAAGGGACCTAAATCATATACCCTCCTAGCATTATGAGTTGGCATCTCCTCAACCCTTCTACTCCTAACATTATGCTGTTGGTTTGCCCTATTTAAACTTCCCTCAGCCTTATTATTGATTTCTTTTAAGACCATACTGCTTCTCCTAACAAGATTTATGACCTCATCAACCTCTTTATAAATTAAATGTTTAACATATACATCAACGTCCCCTACATCAGCAGTATATAATGACATTTTAAATACAGATCTATCATTCTCTAATCATTTTAAACCTCATTGATAACACTACATGACATTTCCAGCCAGCCCCAATTTTTTACCCCATACCTCAAATCTAACCAAAGAAATGGTGTCAATGTCAAATCACTGATGACTAACTTCCCCATCATAGTAACCCCACTCACCAAATTGCCCCCAATAGTGCAAATGCACTTTAAATGGTTCAGTAGGTGGGTTTGTTTATAGAAATAAATTAATATATGAGTTTTGTTAATTTAACACTTTCAACCAATAACAATTAACAAGTACAAACAAAAAAGAGAACACTTATAATCACTAACCTTAACAACAACTGTATTAAATTCATAAAGAATAAAAAATTTGCAGACATTAAAGAATCCCAATAAGTATTTTAACATATAACACTCTTTAACATTTAGGGTTTAACCCATCTAGGTAACCTTAGTTTTAAAAAATTGAAGTCTTCACTTTACATGAAGCCATTGTTAATAGTGGACCGCACCACAACTTTATCTTGCTATTGTTCAAGCCCCACCACCTAGCTTTTATCCATTTCTCTAAAAAAAATTTATTTTTTAAATTGTTTTCAACTTTTGAAACTTCTTTTTAAGTTCTCATGGAAAAACACAACATATATAGAAAATGGAGGATATTGAAGCTCTATTTGCTACTTAATGTCTCACAATACCTTCCCACTCTCGATCTCATTTAGATGAAGGAAGTGATTTTATTTGTTTCCAATAATGCAAGTGCATGTGAGAGGTATTGAGGTTAATTTTGTAGAAAGAAATTCACAATAGATCTGTTTAAGAGAGAAAAATACAACTTTTATTTTTTTCTTTTTTCAAATGAGGAAGAGAGATTATAAGTAGCTTCTTAAGGAAGCTACAATGATGAAACTTCTTAGGGAAGCTATTACACGGAATGAGAAGAGAGCGAAGTAGTGGTAGATGTAGGCACCACGTGTCCCACCTTTTCAGATGGACAAAACTTTTTTTAAAAAAATTGACACATCATTGTCCATGTACGTTGATAAGTGCTAAAAATGATAGATTTTGAGCACTAACTAGTTGCATTTCATTATTAGAATTATAGGTTTTTATCTTTTAAAAGCATAATTTAGGAATAATTTCATTAAAAGTAAAAATAGTTAGTCATTTGGTTATTTTATGCATTTTTAGATATTTATTATATTATTTTACATTGCTTTCACTCTAATCTTATAGTTTCCATCATGTTGGAGCTCATTTAGGATAGAAACAATGAGAACTTAAAGCTAGGAGCCAATTTAGCCACAAAAGAGGGTGAAACGTTTAAGGACTAAAGAATAGAAGAATGATACGGCTGTGTGCCTTAGAAGACACAGTTGTGCCTGATTGCAAGTTTTGGACTCTACAGCAATCGAAGTAGACACGGCTGTGTCACTCCAGGCACACAGCCATGTCAGAGTGCTCATTTGCCTGGCGAAGAAGGGTGACACGACTATGTCACTTTGACATACAATCGTGTGCGCATGAGCTGCTTATTTTGAAAAGTACCTTTTTATGATTTTTTAGTGAACAATATTTTAGAAGAAGTTTTTCTTTTAGAGGGGGGGGGATGAATAATAAGGATTAAGAATCAAGTTTCAGAAAGTGGAATAAACAAGTTTTTCTTCTCTTATTCTCTTACTCTATAATTTTATTTATTATTGAATATGTTGAGTTTCTTCATCACTTGTTGTTCTTCTTTAATTTCTATAAGTAACTAAGTAGGTTAGTTAGGGTTTTAATGAACCCGGCTCAATATGAACTTAATCAATTAAATTATTTATAGAAGAATAAGCATTTCATAAGAGTTATTGAACTTAATGTTTTTCATTAGCTTGATCGCCCTTTGAATTGAATTAGACACTAGGGTTATATTGAGAGATTAATTCCAGTGAAAAAAGAAATAACAATCTATTAATTCAAATTGATTTAGTCGAGAGACACTTCGATATTAATATTCTAATGAATTGATTATGACTAATTAATCATGATAATGAAAGCTATGTAATCGAGTAATTGTCATAATTGATTAATTGTGAGTGTACTTGAAGAGACATCACAATATTAAAGATGCTTCAAAAATGAAATGTTATTCATAATAAACAAGAATTTATTATCATTTTTAGATAACTTGAGCCGGGGGAATTAAACCCTAACGTCTTTAATTATATAAATTTAGTGACAAAAAATTCATATTTGTTTTAGATTTAATTTACTTTGTTTTGCTCATTAAAATTTTCATTAGTCTAGACACGCAAAATATTAAGAGTAGCTCCGTAATTAATGTTATCTCCGTGGGAACAATATCTTTTTATTACTATTTGTATGATTATGTGCACTTACAGATTACACCACAATACACGTTAGCGTCAACCATCGAAAAATGACTTTAGGCGCTTTTTCTGGGACCCCAAGTAATTATCGGAGGGTTTTAAATGACCAATTAGATCTTGAGTATTATAGTGGGAATGAAAGAAAAAGTTGGGTACTGTGGGTGAAATTAACCCTTAGCAAGAGTGATAGTTACAAGTAGGTAACATTACAATTTATCTAGAACTTCACTAAATTATTTGGTAGTATTGAAACGCTAATTAACTCTTGTCTTTAAATATTACAATTCTATCTTTGCCATTACAAATACTTGGGTTTATAAGTTGATTTAAAGCCATATTGATGTTCCACTATGTTATTAATTAATGCAGTTAATATTAATACCCTATTATATGTATTGTAAGATCAATATTATATTACTATAAAGCTAGTGCTAACATAAAAATTAGTAGTTCAAATTGTAGTTTTTTTTTTATCAAGTACAAAGGGGGAGTGGGATGGGATTAATTATGGGTGGAATTCATATTCTATGGCATGCTTGGTCACTAGCACCAAATAACACAGGACCAATTCAAATTATAGGTTCACTTCATTCTATATGTACAAAAAAGTATCTTGTGGTTTAGTGTTTTTTCACTTATAGCCCTGTGGTTTTTTTCTTGACACTTTAATACCTTGTGATATTTGTTGTTAGCAAATTTAGGTCAAATTCACTAACACCGTTAACTATGATAACATGGATATTGATGTGCTAACGTGGATGCCGACGTGCTGGTGTGGATGCCTACATAGATGTTGATGTGGATGCCAATGCCGACATCCACATCAGCATCCATATCATCACAATTAATGGTTTTAGTGAATTTAGTCTAGATTTGCTAATGACAAATATTATAGAGTGTACTGAAGCGTCACGAAAAAAACCACAAACCATAAGTGAAAAAGCGCTAAACCACATAATATTTTTTTTGGGTTCTTTACAAAAATACCTAAAAAAATGAAAGGCATTAACATCAAATGCCCTCTTTTTACATCATATAACATGTGTGTCCTTTTTTAATTTTCCTTTACACGTGTGCCCTTTTTCTTTTGCGTCTTCTTCCTTGCGTTTTTTTTTGTCAGTTCCTACGTTCCTTCTCCTTTCTTCTTCTCCCACCTTCCTCCTGCTCATTCACCATCATCATCATCATCGTCGTCATTTTTTTCCTCATTCCCAAGTTCCTAAGTTCCTTGCGTTTGTTTGGTAAACTTTTTTTTTTTAATATTCCTCGACTATAATACTACCAATCTCCGATGGTTACTGAGGTTGACTTGTATCGACGGATGGATAAAGATGTTCTCTTTCTTCTTCTTCTTCTTCCTTTATTTTTTTATTCTTAATTTTGATATTTTTATGGTAAGCTTTGTGACTTCAATTTTGTTGCTAAGGTTACTGATTTATTCTTTTTATCTTATTTTAATTTTTATGATTTTGGCTTTGGTTTGTAGGTTCATCAGATTGAAGGCTAAAATTTCTGTTTTTTTTCCTCTTTAATATTTGAGTGAGAGATGAAGGAGGTAGTGTGCAAGTCGCTCCTCCAATATTCATGCACAAAGAGCTTTTTAATAGATTTTATGATGCTACTGCTACTACTTCCATGGCCAAAAAATGCAATCTTTCTTATTAGACTTCCAATTTTCAGCTCCACCCTCACTTTCCTCAAAACCCTAGAGACAATTGGAATCCTAAGGCTTGGGATTGGGACAGTGTCACGTTTCTTGCCAAACCTTTGAATGTTGATACTAACATTTTACAATTGGGAACTGCATCCGTTGAGCATCACCCCAAAACTGTTGAAGCTTCTAGGAGTCATCATAATTTGACCTTGAAAAAGGTCTCCCTTGCCGAGGATGATGATGCTTTTCACTTGAATCCTGCTGGTGGTTTTAATTCTGTTGAAGAGCCTATCTCCAGACCTACTAAAAAAGTTCGCTCTGGATCTCCTGGCACAACTACTTATCTAATGTGCCAGGTTGATAACTGCAAGGAGGATCTATCCAATGCTATGGACTTTCATTGCTAGGGGTGAGCAAATACCGCCCGAACCACACAAACAGAACCAATATTTTTCTGCGGTTCGGTTACCATACATGTGTGATATGCAGTTTGGTTGAGAGAGTAAGGAAATTTTGGTTTTCGGTAGTCGGTTCGGTTTATACATAAATTAAACCGAACTGACCGAATTACCAAAAATATAGGAGAGGTTATAAAACTACGTCATTTTATAGGAGGGGTGCCCTAATACTACACATATAAATACCTCTTATTTATCTGAACCCTCATTTGTCTAAACCTAATCGTCGTTCTCTCATTTTCTCTCAACCCTTCCAGAGTCTTCTCTCCCTTGTGTCTCCTCTGTAGCCCTAAAAACCTAATAATTCATCACGTCGTTCTTCTCTTGACTCCAGTAAAGCTTTGCCTTGCCACTTCCCTTGCTCTTATCTCATGATTCTCATCCCCTTCTATTTCTGTGTCCTCTTGATTATCACATATCACATTAACTTGAGTCTCTTACTCTCAGAGACTCAAATCTGGTTATGTTTCCTTGATGTTTGAGTATAAATAACACTCTGACTCAGTGTTGGCCCGGTTGGGTATAGAAGTTAAAGATTGTTGACAACCATCTCACTTTATTGTTGTTTTTGTTATTGTCAGTGTTAAAAAATTGACATTGACAGTGAGGAAATAGACATGCAAAGTTCTTTTTAGAGAAATCAACTAGTTGGGGTAAATATCTTGTTAGATCTTTGGTTTTTTTTTAACTGCTATTGTATTTTGTTTGATTATCTCATAAATTTTGATGTTATTTGTGTTTTTTTTCAATGTTTTGCATGATTTGTTGCTGAATGGCATCTATGGGTGGATTGGAGTAGTATTTTGTGATCTCATATAAAGATCTAATGGTGGAAGCCTAAAGTTGGTTGATCCAAACTGAAGTTGGTTTTTGGTGGAAAAAAATTATTGCATTTATCAATACTTGAGTCAGATCAACCTCTGAAACATCACTGTTAAAGGTAATATATTTTCTTTTATATTTTTTTAAAATATTATTGTTTAATAATATTAAATGTTTATAAATTTTATATTTTTGTCTCTGGATCTCTAATATATTTATTTATAAAAATTGATTTTTGAAAAAATATAATTTTTTCAATATATATCTTCCTTAATAATTTTTTTAGTGAAATATATTATGTCTCTATTGATTTTTAAAATATGTTATAGAATTTTTTTCAACTTCTATTGTTTGTGCGAATATTCAATGAAAAATGATTTATAAAAATTGATTTTTGAAAATGCTTCTATTTTTTACTATGTGTCAATTGTGTCTCTTTGTTTTTATTTAATATGTTTTTTAAAAAATAGAAACCTTTGTGTATTGATCTTGTATATATGTCAAATGAAACAATTTTTTTTTGTAAAATTGTTTTCTCATTTCTGTGTGACTGTGTCTCTTACTTTACTACTCTTATTGAATTTGATCAAAAATTTAGTTGACTTGTTGTTGGATTTAATTCTTAGTTTCTGGATGACTAGTAATGATTACTAATTTTGTGTTTTAATTTGGTATTGTATATAATATATAATGTAGATGGAAACTCAAGGAGGTCCTGCCAATGGCAGTCAAACTGTTGCTGGTGGTGAACCTCAGCAACCAGCAGAGGTGGAAGCCCCAAATCAAACCCAAGTTTCTTCAAAAAAAAAAAAGAAAGGACACAGAAAGCAAAAGCCCGGCATGGGAGCACTTTGAAAAAATCCTTAATGAGCAAGGGAAGTTGGTAAATGCTAGATGTATATATTATGCTAAAATTGTTGCTGCTGATTCTAGAATAAATGGCACATCATCCATTAGACATCATATGCTCATTTGCATGAAAAACCCTTGCCCTAAAGAGACTAGGTAGACCCTTTTAACCCTCCAACCTGCTTTGCATTATGAGTTTGATATGCATGACTGTGTAGGTGTGCTAGGTTCATGGAAGTTTGATCAGGATGCAGTTAGACATGCATTATGTAATATGGTCATTGTTGATAAATTCAGTTTTAAATTTGTTGAAGGGGAGGGATTCAGAAACTTTATGTCAGTTGCTTGTCCTAGGTTTAAAATACCTAGCAGATGGACAGTCAAAAGAGACTGTTATGATGAATATGTAGGTGGGAGGTTAAATTTGAAAAAAAAATGTTTTTGAAGCACTGTGAAAGTCAAAGAGTCAGCATAACAACTGACTTTTGGACTTCAAATTAACGAATTAATTACATGTGCATTACTGCACATTACATTGATTCAGAGTGGAAGCTGCATAAAAACATCATTTCGTTTGTTCCTATAACATCTCATAAGGGGGAGCACATTGCTAAAACATTAGAAAATTGTCTTCTTGATTGGGGGATTAAAAATGTTTTTACTGTAATAGTTGATAATGCCTCTTCTAATGATACTACTTTGGGTTTTTTTAAAAAAAAATGATGAGTTGGGGCACATATGCTGTGAGAGTGAAATATGTTCACATGAGATGCATTGCACACATACTAAATCTTGTTGTCACTGAGGGTTTGAAAGAAGCAAATGAAAGTGTCAAAAGGGTTAGAGAAGCTATTAGATATATTAGGAATTCACCTGCTAGGTTGGCAAAGTTTAATGAGTTAAAAGATTTACTTGCTATTCAGTGTAAATCTTTATTATGTTTAGATGTTCCAACTAGGTGGAATTCTACATATCTCATGTTAAACACTGCATGCTCTTATGATAAAGTTTTTGAAAAATATGAGGAATGTGAGTTTGCTTTTCATGCTGATTTAGGGGATGATGTGCCTGATTATTCAGATTGGCAAT
>CATIWK010008600.1:0-15795 GCA_949634005.1 Mallotus japonicus | reverse complement strand
AGTTGAAGCATTTAATGGATAAGCATTCATTTACCGCCCAAAAATAGCGTCAATGAAACGGAATTGGTTTGTTATTTCATTAATGGGGCAGCTGAGCTAAAATTAGTAACGTTAGGAGTGTTTTTCAGCCTTTTTAAATTTTCAGGGCTCAAATAAACCTTGGCCTAAACATTAAGGGCGTAAATGCACCTTTTCCCTTTAAAAAAATTGTATATTTGTGTAAATATCTCAATTTATATTCCGTTGTCTTGAATTTACACAAGACTAGATTTTGTTGGATCCAATGGTATGTTTTTATTGGATTAGATTTGGTTCGTCGGCTTTGATCAACTATTCCTCCATCCTTTGTATTTGCACATTGTGGCCCAAAACGTGGATTCTTGGGAAGAAGCCATCTATTCTCCTCTCCTCTTCTCTTCTTAGGCACGGCCTTGGATGATTTTAGGCATCAACAAGCATGCTCCCATGTAAAATGTCAAGAATATTGTAATTCACCATCAATGCATTCATACATGTAGCAATACAAGCAGCTAGACGCTATTCTAGGTTGTAATTAATACAAGTATTACATCTAATTTGGGGAAAAATAGAAAAGAAATGGCCATTTGGATGGAGAATTCACAACTATATTTCAACTAGATTACATATCTTTGCACTGCAAAACAATGGAGTTGTTGAAATGGTCACGTTGTCTTTCACGGGATGAGAACGTAATCTACATCATTTAAATGCGCATCTCCAGAAGTTGGAGTTAAGTTGTTCCGATGCACATCTTTACGAAGCTGGGCATGAGTCTCTGCCTCGTGCTGAAACATCTTAACTAGCTCTTGCAACTCTAACTTTCTTACTTCGACTTTTTCTTCAGTGATGGGTTGCTTTAATCCAAGGTAAAGCAACCCAACTGCGATTAGTATCACACCTATGAATACAAGGATGGCCGTAAACAGACCGAACGCATATGGTGTATTGTCTGCTCCAGGTATCCCATCAACATTGATTCCAAACAACCCAGTAATGACAGTAAGAACCACGCCACAGCCTCCAAAAACAGCCAAATTATGGGTTACTCGTAGGCTTCTATCCTGAAAATCATGAAAGATAAAGAACTCATCAAATGAATCTATTTAAGGTATCTCCAATGATTGACTTAGTCATTGCGGACACTCTAATATATCCCTTTCTTCTTCTACTATACATACCTGTAACCATGCTCGAACAGTGCTTTGCATTACATCTTGAATGGTAAACAAACGACCACGAACTGCTTCTTGCTCCTCTAACATTTCTCTTGTACTCTTCCTTATTCCCTCTAATAGAGTTCTTGCTGCATTGCCTCTCAAATGATGAATCAGCTCAAAAATTATCTCCTCTCTTGCATGGAGTGACCACTTTACTCTAATAACCTGAAATGCAAATGCCGGTTTTGGTGATCCTAAGGAGTACACGCACAAAATATGCCAGCTTTAAAAAATATATGAGTCATATTTAAATGACAGAGAGATAAAGCCTAATGAATGCAGAACTAGTAGCATATCAAGTGAGCATTCCAATTATGAGAACACAGTATGTATCATTTCCCCCAACCAACAACAGTCTTTGGCATAAGTGGATAATTCTGAACAGAGAGAGTCGTCTCAGCTTCAGCTACTCCGTTCAGAATCGAAGGAACAGCTTAATCAGTGTAAAGTTCAACTGAAATGGGAAAAGACAGTACAAGTGGAAATTGACTTGAGCATCAATTCTAAGAGAAAAGAGAAGGAAAAAAAAAAAGGAACTGAATGGCCAACAGACCATCATGAATATCACATTTAAGCTGTTAAACTCAAATTTATCGCAATCCAATGAAAAGCAAACATCAATACAGTTGAGATGGAACAACAGACCTGTCTTGATAACCTTGTGATTTCTTGGTTCAAAATAACTCTAAAGAGATTTAGATCTTCATAGTTTCTCCTGTTCAATAATTTATCTTTAGCTAACACTGCATATGAACAAAAACCAAATAAATTTGCTTTAGGAGAAGTTATGTATCCTAATAGAACCTGTTCATAAATTTCAACTCGACCTCATCTGCTGCCCCAAATATGGACTTGCGAAATAACCTAAAATAAATCAAAATAAATCAAAAACGAAGAGCGGACTTGCAGAGCCATGCGATAATGTGCAGAACAAAATGGTGATAACATGTTTGACCACATGGATACTTGACAATTGGAATTAATTTTTGGCTGCAACAAATTTTTACTATGACATAAACAGCTTAAATGGTTTTTCCTCAAAAAACAATAAAACCATTGACTTGAACTTAACAAGAATGCCTAAGAAAATTTGAAGATAATGAAACATAACAAAATTACAGGCAGCTGTGCTGTTGATACTGGTTATTTTGCTACAGTGAATTCACAATGAGCACTTGCTAATGATTAGTCATCCTTTCAAACATGCCATGAATGCCCTTGAGATGGTTCCAGGGGCAGTAAATTGATGTATGGGTTACCAAGATGTGGCAACGTATTTTGAATTATTAGTCATTATCAGAACAGTAAACTCCAGGACCATCCTTTCAAACCATGTAATAGGGGTAAGGTGATCTTTTATGCACCAGAAAGACCTGGTGATTGTAAAAAGAAAGAGCATCAAACATTGTACTGATGTGAGACAAAATGCATTCAGTAAAACTTTCACAATGAAGTACACAGAAAAAAAATAAAGTACGAATACATTTGTGCCAACTGAATCTTGGGATCATGTAAAACAAAGCAGGGATATATAATTGAGTTGAACTACAAACTTCCATAATTTCTATTACCTATCATCCCACCGGGTTAGGCGGCAAGCTAGCAATGCTATGACTTCGTGCACTGTTCGTGGCATATTATATCCCCCAGCAGAAAGAAGCTCCTGATCAAAGCAGAGAACCAAAGGAAGCAATGAATGCTCAAGCAAGTTAAATGCAAATTAACTCGTAACTGTTTCAGCTCTCTTCGCTAATGAAAAGAATATGTTAAGCACAACTAACCTGAACTTCAGTAATGCCCAAAACATTTACTCTTGACACGCGCCCTTTGATGTGCAAAGAAGTAATTAGAAAATTTTGTGCTTGCCAAGAGCGCATTACTATAGGAATGTCATCCTCTTCAACAAGAGGATCACCAGCTGATTGTCCCAAGAGTTCAAACAGCAGTCCTCCAGCAACCCTTACTGGGACCTTGATACAAAACATAATATAAACAACAAACCATATTTGAGTGGAAAGGTGAAATTCCAACATCTTCAACTCAGCAACAATCTAATTGACGACCTGAATTAAATTTTAAATCCAGGATGAACACTCAAATCCAATAAAACTAGATTTTCTCTTTACAAATATCATGCTCAGACCTAGGCCAGATATCTGTCCTTGCCATATCACAAGAAAGTGGGTAAAATTAAGAGATGGACCTAATGTCTGGGTAAGTACAAATTCAAACCTAGGCCATAGGCATGTGCATTCCATTCAATCTCTTCGTGACCATAAATGAAAACTGAAAATGACATATCAAATAGTACATCTAGACAACTAGAGAAGCAAATACCCCTTATAACAGTGATTTCCAACATTTTGCTTTACTCTAGATACGAAGAACAGAGCATTGTCCATTTCAAATAATGCAGCCAATACTTAAGCATGCCTCTTTACTCTTTACTTTGCAGACTAATTTTAGTGAAGAACATAAACAATCTCTAACAAATTAAATTACATGAGTGTGGGAATTGAAAAAAGACTTTTGGGCTACTCTCCCACCAAATAATCCGTCAACTTTATCCTGTTTTTATAATATTAAATGAGGCAAAATAGCCTTATATGCAAGCTAAAACTAACCTAATAAACATTTGAAGAGTTGCTAAGGAGCAAGAATGGACAGGTTGAAGAAGTGAAGAGTGGCAGAGAGGGATAAAATGGAGAATGAGAAAGGGTACTTTTCTCAGAAGAGCAGACAATTCAAATGAACAATCAACTTACCTCATAGTAGAGGTGCTTCATCCGCTCACTTATTAATCGACTTTCATCTCTCAAAGCTACACTGATGGCAGGATGTAACCACTGAGCATTGTTAAGCCAGGATTGGACAGAAGGGTGATTTGCAGAGACATGGCACCACCATGTAGGTCCAGCAGGGCGCTCCCAGTAAGGAGCTGCTAAATCTGCAACAGTAAGACCGTCTTCTTCATCCATCAATTCCAGCATCTGTGCGGTCCAGCTAGCATCAGTTTGCACCGTTTGAACAAGTTCTGAAATTCTAGTCCACCCAATGGGTACCCAATGACTATCATCAAATCTTTCTATGTCATGATATTGTCCTGGCTGACTGATCCGGCTGTCTTTATAGTCACCTAGAGAAGCATTTTGACTGCCTCTAAACTCAAGAAGGGATGAGGGTTCCAATAACGCGTTCCTGTTCAGTCTTGGAGATGAGGGCTCACTTAGTCTATTGGGTTGCACATGGATCTTTGAAAGCTCGCCATCTGTTTGTTTGCTTGGGGTCTTTGAAAGCTCGCCATCTGTTTGTTTGCTTGGGGTCTTTGAAAAAAATTTAGAATTCATTGATCTTCTAGCCCGACCTCGGACAAATTCAAAAGCACAAATAAGCCCGTCTGTCCAAAGTTCATTACCAGGGATGGCATCTCTACTATTTTGATTTCTGTGGGATTCTGGTTTCTTCATTTCAGTCTTGTTTGGTTCCATTTGAACACGCTCCTAAGTTTCAACAATGAGAGAAGATGATGAATGGAAAATGGATATCTAGATTGACAACAGTTGGCTAAACTGATACATTTAGTCTATTGAGGTAGGCAACGAGCAAGTTATCCAAGCTCATGCTGCAATGTCTAAAAGGACAAAAAAAACTGAAATAAAATTAAACAAGTGAAACACACAAATTCCATACATCAATTCCTAGCATTGAATAAAACTCCCTGAAATTGTTGAAATGCATAAGCACAGTGCACGTAAAGAGCTCTTCAATCAGGTTCAAGTCCCTATGCAGTAATTCCAAACTTTAAAGCTAAGCCACAATTGTGCATTCCAATACAGTGAGATAGCTCGCCCAGATAACACTCCAAGCAGAATATAAACAACAATACAAGTCCATGACAGATGAATAAACTTAATAAAAAAAAAAAACAACAACAACAACACTATTCTACACAATGTTTTAAAAGCACCAATCAAAATTCAACAACAAAGACGATAATTTTGAATCTATTACGTGCACAAGATGACAAACTAGCCATTGTCATAGCTCACTGCTTTGCCTTAAACGGGAAAAATAGAGAATTCACCATGGAAAAACAAATTTTTAGGCTTTTACCAGTAATAGAATGCAAAAGAAATCGCGCAACTTAATCTATCAAAAAAAAAAAAACTAAGCGTGAAAGCTTCCTGAAAATTTACCAGAGAATTGCAAGTGCAGAATCAGAATCTTGTTCTTATTGTGCAGTTGAGAGAGGGAGGGAGGGAGGGAGAGAAAGAGATGAATGGCGTGTAAGGCATTAATCAAAAAAGTAGTGCGCTTGCGCTTTATTTATTCTCTACTTCTTTTTCGAGAGGCTAACAGAACGAGCTAGCCAGCAAGCGAGTGTACGGTACGAGCAAGACGAGAGATGAGGAGGAGTGTGTAGTACGCAACGCAGAAAAGCCTTTTATAAAAATAAGTGATAAAGGAAGCCAACAAACGGAATGTCGTTTCGTTTCGAAGATGAGAATGAAATGAACATACTAATTGGTATTTAATTTAATTAATTAGTTAATTAAACAGTTAATAATCAAATTGGTATTTAATAATAATTGATAGATATAGGGAGTAATCATCTCAACAGTAACAGTTTGCATTTGTCTGACGTGAGTTGAGTTCTAAATTTGACTTGATGAATAATCTTCAGGGACCATTACATGTCTCTTAGCTGTTTGTGCTCAGAAAATGACTATGGCTAGACGCGCGTCTATGTTATGTTATCATCCTCTAACTCGCAGTTGAAGAGTGTGACCGGAAATGCCAAATTCCACCATATTGAGAAGAAAAATAAAAGGAGACGAAAAACGTAGTTCACTAACTCAAATTAAATTAGCACACTTTTGTTCCTAAGTTAAACAGATGAGATGTAATAAATATCTAAAATACAACCTCAATGGCACAGGGCAATAGCCAGTCAAGGGGGGACTCTTCAGACCCGCCCACCCACACACCCGCTCACTAAATCATCATCACATAAAATTATTCAATCATAGGAATGCCTATGACTGGCCGCCTTTTTCCCATTTCTCCCCTACTAATACCCTGAAAAACCAAAGAGCTGACCACATTTAGTAGCTGTTTTGCCATAGCTGTTGAGTCTGCTTTGAAGCTTGGCCCTGCGAACCACCCAGGGATGCGTCCCTAGAGTTTTGCTGCTGTTCCAGTGACATCCCTGTTTGGGAATGATAATAATTTGCATAATTAAGAGCCCCAAAATGCTGCTGCTGTGACAGCTGTTGACCCTGCCGAAATCCAGCAGGCTGCTGATTCTGTCCCTGGAAGCTGTAATATGTGCTACCAGGGACTGCAGACATTGTTCGTGAACCAGGACCATGAACCCACATTGCAGAATTATCACTCTGTCAATAAAACCAAAAGAAGGTCATCCGTTAAGAGTTTCACATAAGAAGGTGATAGCTACTAATTCATCGTAATGAGATGTCAATTCCCAGTTGGGACATTACCTGTTGAAGTGAGATCAAGTGATTGCCATCCTTGTACTGAGAACTTAATACATCATCATATCCTATGGTTGTACCTCCAGGAGCAGTGGGAGGATTCAAAGGAAAGTTCCCTGCAGGAATGCTTGTTGAACTCCCACCAAACCCATATGCAGAAGCAACACCAGCAGACTGAGGCAGGCTGCTCACAGAAACGCTGTTCTTGTACTGAGGAAGCACTGCTGCCAGAGACTGATGATATGTACTGTTACCAGCAAAGGTCTGTTGAAAAGCCGATGGCATGTACGTATAGCTCTGTGGCAAGAAAGGATAGCCAATCATGTTGGCAAAGGGCCCTAATGGAAGCGTAGGTTGCGAATAAGGATGCACAGCAAGGTGTTGTTGAAGAGTGGGTCCTGTGGCAACACTGGCACCAGGAAGATTCTGTGCAGTTGGCTGAGGCGTAGAAATACTAGGTGCTCTCAGAGCCTGGAACATGTGGAGAACAAATCAGCAATAAATATATATATATATATATATAGGGACTGAACTGAATTTTAATGCCAATTATCTGAATTATGTACATTTTTGTAATCTTGTCCAGATATCATCTTACAAAAGCTCATATAACAAAATTGAATAGTCGAAAAATAAATATGTTTTGTAACCATAATTGACCTGATGTCCTATGCACTCACTTAACTCTATTCAATCTGTTTCATACTTTTTATTTACTTGCCTCATTAAAATAAAAGAAAACTACAGAGACTTTTTGACATCAACATGTTTCAAAAGCCAAAAAGAAAAGTGTCACTAGCAACATTTAACTATTGAATAGCTGTTAAAGAACCATCATGTAAATGGACATGCTGGAATTAACAAGAATAGCACTCGTGATGACAGAAACCACATACACAGTCATGCAATAAAAGTAAAGGGCCAAAAGTGTGTATCAATGAAAGCTCAAGAGAACTCTAATGAGTACAAATGACCAAATGCCAAGTGCCGCAACAACCAAAGTTTGCAGCACTGATAACAAGTCTTTGAAAAAGGCCAAAAGTAAAGGACCAAATGCTTAAGATTCTTCAGCCAAGTGCCGCAACAACCAAAGTTTGCAGCACTGATAACAAGTCTTTGAAAAAAAAAACCAACATAAGGTAAAATCAGAAAGAGCACAAATGAGAACGGTATGAGAAAGCTTATATCAATTTAGGCCATAACACAGCACAAGTTTGCCAGACACCAAAAAATCACATTGCTGCAATAACAAAAGCAAGGCCAAGATTCCCAAGTAACCTAATGCTACATTGATTTCGCAAAGGATGCTTCTTATTTCTATCAAAATACATTTACTTATTAATTAAAGCAAAAGACCCACAAAATTCAACAATGCTAGAATAGCAGGACTTACCTCTGGCATAGAAATGCTTGGTCCACTGATGGAAGAAGCTGTATTGGGGTATTTGGTAGGCATTGATTGTGTCACAGGGAAAGGAGAATATGGAAGGTCTGGCTCCCTCCCCGGTTGAACAGATGAAGACAATAAAGTGCTTGGCAATGAATTGGTATATGCCTGCTGCAATAGTAACATATTAAGGAGAGAGATTTAACCAAATCATTGTCGTAGTTTCTGTTTTCTAGTTCTATTCTTAATGACACACCCACATGCAAGGAAAACAAAGACATGCATAATGAAATGCAAACATACATACATATAGATACTCTACATGAACCACAGATTAATTGATCATAAAAATTCAGCATAGAACAAGAACGATAAACTTCATATTACGCATTATTTTTCATTCCAACTCTGCATTCTAATGAAGTCTGCAAAGTAATTGGATGCCATTTCTTATTTTACATAAGGTATACCAAGCAATTTTTTATTTTGCATCTATTGCCAATATATATCACCAGTAAACATCACTTATGTATAACTGGTAAAAAACAAGCCATAATACGAAGTCTTTTAGCTATATTTTATACGTTCAAAAGATGATAAATCCTTTTATCTTTGCTTTTAAAAAGGGGAAAAAAAAAAAACTCATTTCTTGCAACTTAGAATTACCCTAAGGCAACCCTTTAAGCACATACAAACTTTAACATTACTCCACAACAATAAATTTTAGTTAGCTGTCTTTTATATGTTAAAAAAAATTAAATTCTTTTATCTTTAATTAAAAAGGTTACTCAATTCTTGCAATTTAATATTACCCTAAAGCCACCTTTAAGCACATATAACATTACTCAGCAACAACAAATTTATCAGTCAGTTTGAGCAGTTTATATTACCATTACACTTGAGAAAGGAGTAATATTCTGCATCTGAGAGCTCGTCTGTTGGTTGTTAAATGCAGGATTTAATTGCTGAGGATTCTCATAAGTGTACCCAGGTGCAGATGAAGGAAATGCATATTGATTTCCCTGTGTGGCTTCAGAGATTTCCTCCTTCAAGACCTCTGGCTGTGGCACTGCTGGTGAATCATAATTACCAGTACTCATGCCAGCTCTATGTATTAAGTTTTCATCTGCAGCATTTCTGAGATGATCATCGCCATAATATTCAGTATTTCTACAAGAAAACATTTTGAAATTGATTACTAAAAATAATTAGGCCTGATAAGTTATATGATATGAAAAGAAAAAATAAACTAAAGAAAAAAGACCTAGCATCCGAGTGCACAGCTGATGAAGTATCCACCACTTCAGATGTCTCTTCCAGGTTATTTTTCAAAGGCCTTGATGCAAATGTCCCAGAAAAGCCCGAATTAATGCCAGATCCAAAACTACCAAAGCTCAAGTGTGAGCATTCTTGAGCATGAACTTGCAAGTGATTTGGAATTATTACAGAAGGATTGTCCTCGTCAGGTGGTGCTGCTTGATCATCACCCTGTAAACTTAGTTGCTGTAAGTTGGCAGCCACTGATGAAGCACCATCTTCTGCTGAAATAGAAAAATATGGAAGGAATTTTTTATATACAAAAAAAAAAAACAGAGTACTATCAACAGCTCCTTAAAAAAAATAAAAACCTAAAAAAGCAAAAAATTAAAATATCATAAGCAGGTGAAAGTTAATACAAAATATGAAGCACTCAAAAGTTCATTCAGTGAAAACAGTGGAAAAACAGTTATGGCAGAAAACAGTGGAAACAGTAACGTATTGCACCTTAGAAATTACTAAGTTGAACAACTTTCAAGCACCAGTGAATACAGATGAGAAACCAAGAAAACACAACAACTAGCCATTACACATGTAATTTAAACAAAACTGAAGGGTTGAATGAAACTACAGGAAGATATGCAGAATAACAAAATTATTAGAAATTGAGGCAGTTTTTTAACATTTAAAACAACCCTCCAGCCACTAACATTGAAGTTCATACGTGATACCTATGAGAAACATAATATTCTGTAAAATGTAAATTGAAGGTGCAAAACACAGACCAAAGTAAACTTAATGCATCAAACGCACCTTCATGCTCAAAAGCATGCCTATGAGGCTGGTAGGAATCCACATTCCCATACATATTACCATCAAACATAGATGAATCTACAGAACCATCTTCCTGTATGTTTCTACTGGATATAGAAGTGGGTCCAACATGGTTCCCATTAAGATTTTCTAAATGATCATCTTCTGTTGGCTGAATTTCATCTAACTGGGACTGCATATGCTGGTTAACTCTATCCAAGGATAAGTTAGATGGATCAGTATATAACTCAGATTCTGAAGGTGCCTCTAAAACTAGTGGCATACTAGCAACGGATGGCTCAATAGATGGCCACTCATCATCGGAATGGACATGCTGGCTTACAGTAAACTCTGGCTCTGTATTTCTTTCTGACACCTTGGCAGAATGAATTTCTGACAAATGCAAATCATGGTTCAATGCCGAAGCAAGTGCTGCAGGGTTATGATTAGCATTTTGGTTAGGTGGCATGGAAGATGCCTTATTATGCGGCCTACCCATCTTCACAATGTCGGCCATCGATATTTGACCTGGAACCCCCACCCAAGGAGACTGATATCCAGCAGGAGGTTGCGATGACAGAGAAACTCCATCACCTGCATCTACAGCTGACAATTTATTTTCTGCAGCCATAAGATCACTGCAAGAAATGTATAACAAAGATGAGAAACAATAAATTCCAGCAACCACAGAAAAATTAACATTGTCCAACATACTTCACAGAAACAGTAAATTTGCAAGATGGGAAGAGATCTGTAGGAAAATTCACAATCTAACAATCATAAATGTCTGTATTAACAGAACAAGTTAAAAACATCTTATATTGATGGAACAAAGTCAAATGTATATGCACATAATCAAGTTCAAATAATAGAGCATGCTTGTCCAAGTTTCAACTATAAAAGAGAATAAAATCTCTAATCGGCAGAAAACCCAAACGTAGAACTTCTAACCATAAAAACAGAAGCATCACATATACCTAACACCAACAGCTTCAAGATATTACACATTTTTTAAGTCTAAAAATTAGAAAGGCTTAGGCTGTCCTTCCTATTGCCGCTCCGATTTCAAAGGTCATGAAATGTTAAGCACCTAACAGCCTGTTGAATTCTTGGTTTCATCCTTCATAACAGTACAAAAGAAAAGTTTATAGTTACTTTAATTTTCACATGATTACAAACCCATTAAAAGATGACATTAGGTTTACAGCTCATGCTAGAATGATTCAAAATTAATTTGCATGTCACAGAAAGATCCTAAAAAGATCTGGTCACCACATATGCAGCAGTTGCAGTCTCAAACTTGGTAACTTTTCAAAGCCCAACCCAAGGGGGAGTGAACTTCAAGATGGCATTCTGTTATAACACCAGGCTATCAACAGCTTGTTTAAGAATATTAAAACTGAAGTGAGTCTTGTATATTAAAAGGTTTATTTCATGTATGATAAAAGAGAAGTATGACCCTCTGTAATAGCACAAAATGTAGACTCAAGCATTTATTTCTAAAATAGTATAAGTTCTAGACAACTAGTCTCACATCAACCATATCAGCAAAAACGGAGGAGTTGTCTAACTATCAATACCCAACAGAGATAACCTGTTCAAAGCTGGTCGCCGACTGATGCTATTTCCTGCCACATTGGATGCAGAGAAAGAACCAGCATAAGCATGTGTTCCATTTTCCTTCTTGTATGCAGTTTTACCATGAGAAACTCCAGGATCTGCCGAAATGCAGAAAATAAAACATTAAAAAAATAATAATAACTGATGTGTAATGTCTGTTTATCATGGTTCAAATGAGTTTTCTAGCTAAATAAATACCAAAATCTAGTCTAAATTGCACTGCAGCATGTTCATACCATTCGAGATGAATTGGCTTGAAGCACCACGTCCATACCGTTCTGCACCTCCTCTTCCACCACGATGTGTTGTGTTATTGGTGACACGGGATCTTGGATCTGTTGTCTCTTTATTCTGAAGCAACAGCAGATGTGTAATTAATAGCAAGATGGCAAAAAATATCCCATTATTTTGAGAAAATTAAGTTGCACGTTACATAAAATTCAACAAGCTAGTCTTCTTATATTAACGGTTTAACATAAGAACATAAAAAAATTTGCAAATAGCATCTCAATTAATGCAAAATCAATTTGAACAGATCCAACTTTCAAGAGAACATATGAGACAACTTTAAGCAACTTATACATAGACTTGCCTCTTTTTTCTTTTCTCGTTTGCTCTTAACTTCATGGAAAGGATCTACAGTAAGAAAGATAACCAAGTTAAAAAGAGTTTAAGCATGAGGCAGCAATAAAATGATATTTCTCATTGCAATTCAAAGTAACCAGAAGACTATTAAACTGAAATAAACCATTATTAGAATGCCAAAAATATCTTATGCATATGAAAATTGCTAAAGTTCAAAACAAGAGTTGAAGTTAATGAAACAGTATTGCAGCTATTGAAGACTTAGCTACAAAAGAAAAATGTCTTTTTTTCATCTTTAATTGAGAACACGACTGGTGGGAATTCATAAAGCCACCAAAAACCAAGCAAAATCAATAATAACAAGATGAGGCAGCGTCCTAATTTTTAGAGTTGTTCTGAACTCACTCAGCAGAAAAGATTACTCGGCTATTACCAATTTCTGTTCATGCAAAAATACATTTGTTTGCATGTCAGACAATTGGGCTGCACGAGTCCCTAATTTTAAGGTATTCAAGGGTGTGCTTAAAAGACAACAAAAAATAAATTGATGGCCAAAGTTGCCTGTTTTAGACTTTTAGTGAAAAAGTTATAAACTTCAATCATGTTACTCAACAAGTCTCACCGCACAGAATCAAGAAATTTACTTGAAACTCCTCAAGCTGCATAAAGCTATGAGCTCCATAAACTATTATCCATACATTTAGAGAAAGGCGTACATGTACACATACACATACACCTACATCCCAGGAAGCAAAATTCAGTTCAGTCCAAATTAAAAAAAAAAATCAATCTTTTTACTCAGTTTATCACTGGAGTAACCAAAACACACCTGATCAGATTGAAAAATCAGCCCAACGATTTCAGCAAAGAGAGAAGCAAACAACTTCAAATAAAAAATAAAAATTCAAATCAAATTGAAACCCTAGAGGCGATAAAGTAACCTTCGCTTCACTAAACCCATCACTCACTCCAAGCCAGCAAAAAAACCGAAAAGAAAAACTTCAAACCATCGCAACCAAAAAGAAAATCCTTGAAACGAAAATTTTCAAAAAAAAGAAACTGCTTTTTTTAAGAAAAAAATTGGTAGGAACCAAACAGCAAAGCTACAGATTAAAAAAAGAAGAAGAAACCTTGAGAGAGTAGGCGATTGACGGCCTCGTTAGGGTCCATATTACAGTCTTTAAGCATAGCATAGATCTCAGGTTCAGGACAGTTCACAATCTCTTTCAAGCTCTGAACCATCTTCCTTGACCCAGCCGGTATTCCTGATATTCCACTATTACCCTTCCCATTATTTGTTGCAACGGCGGCGGCTCCTCCACCTCCTCCTTTGCCGCTCATTCTCTTTGGCTCGCTCTCTCCTCTTCTCCTTATCCTTCAGATCTGACAATCAACAACGTCGTTGGCTCGCTCGCTCGCTCGCTTCACACAGTTCCTCTCTCGCCCGCGACGGAGGTTATATAACAATAATATTAATAATAATAATAAGGAGAAGAAGAGAAGAAGAAGATGTGTATGTATAGCTCTTGCTTCTCTCTCCTTTTTAGCACAAAAAAAAAAAAAAACCCTTTCTTTCTCTTCTTTTAATTATTATATTTTCTTTTTTTCTTTTTTATAGAAATTATATAAATTTAATAAATAATTTTAAGACTATAAATTAAACGAAGTAATATATATATATGTGAAAATTATTAATTTTAAAATTTAATAAATATCACTCTTCATAGTTCAGTATTTTATTATGTGTTGAATTATTAAAATTTATAATATTTTTCTTAAAAATAAAAAAAATTCTTTTTATTTTAAAATATATACCATAAAATAATCTAATTTTATTACATTTAAAACATTACTTTTTTTTCATCAAATATTAATAAAAAATACATAACTTCTCTACCATTTTCTATCTTTCTTTTATTTTTTTATTCAATTATTATTATTACTCTGGATGTTAACAATATACATACGTACATTTAAGCTCCGTTTGTTTGTAAAAAAAAATTAGAAAATATTTTCTCTTTAGAGAAAATATTTTTCGATGTTTAGAAAACAATTGGAAAATATTATCTTTTATGACATTGACACTTTTTACTATTTAAATTAGACCTAATGTATATTTTTACAAATTATTTCTTTTATAATTATTTGATGTATTGATATAAAATCTATATGATAATTAATCTATACAAAAAATGAAAAGAAAAAAGAAAGGGATGAGAGGGAAAAAATGAAAAAATAAAAAAAAGAGTGAAAAAGAAATAAAGAGAAGAAAAAAATGAGAAAATAAAAATAAAAAAAGAGGAAAAAGAAAAAAAAAGAAGGATACAAGGTAAAAAAATAAGAAAAAAAAAAGAAGGAAAGGAGAAAATAAAAAATAAATAAAATAATAAAAAGATAGGAATTATGGGTAAATTTCTCTTATTTTCAAGTACTAGAAAATGATTTTCCATCTTTAAAATAGAAAATTATTTTCCCTTATTTTTAAGTTGTTTTCCTTTGATTAAGTATTTATTTTTCTTTGAATTATTTTCGTTTAGTAATCCAAACATTAGAAAACAAGAAAAAATATTTTCCGTAAACATACGGAGTTTTAGTTCTCACTTTTATATTTGATTAATTTGTAGTTTTAATTATTAAATTATTTAAAAAATTTTAAAATATGTTACAGTCTGTTACAAAATAAGAATTAGCAGCTAGTTATTATTATAAAATTGAATTATATATATATTATTATATTTATTTACCATAACCTATAATATTTCAAATAATAAAAAAAAGTCTATTTCAATTAAATAAAATTTTAACTTTGTTCATACAAGTGATAAAGAAATTGAATTTGTCTTAGAGTTCGAGTTTTGTTTATAATACAATTTTTTTTTTCATGAGTTCACTGCATTTGGCTTGAACTTTAAATTAATCGAAATGTTTATGATTGTATATTCATATCTCAAAAATATATTTAAATTTAACTTTTATATATGGAATTTTTCTCATCTAATAGGTTTGCATCAATCTAGATATTAAAAATTTTTATAAATATTAAATATATTAAATAACCAAAATTTGAAATAAAAATTTAAAATATTATTGTAAAAGTAATTTAAAATATTTATTTATTGATGGTGTTTAATTTAATGAGGAGATCAAACATGAGTCAATTTTGGATTAGCCCCTAAAGAGGGTAGGCCTAAAGCTAAGAGAATAGATACAACCACTCACATAAATAGAAAACAAACCTCCCATCCAACACTTTAAAACCAACCAACCAACCAAAACAAAACCAACTCCAAAGATGAGGGTCTTGCTCTGCTGCAACTCCTCTGCTACACTCCCTTTATCCCCAACTTCATCTTCTCAAACAACACCAACTAAAAAATACCCAATTCTCATTAATGCTAGC
>CATIWK010008572.1:0-15283 GCA_949634005.1 Mallotus japonicus | reverse complement strand
GTTACACCTCAAAATACCAACAAATTAATCAGTCAAATGGTTTTGTCATAATAAAATTTAAAAATAAAATAAAATAATTGTTCGACCTGGTTTTGTTGATAATTATCATCATCTTGTTGCAATTACTAAAATAATTTTATTTTTAATTTTAAGGAAGCATAATATCCATCGCTATGTGCTTCAATAAAATGTTTACAAACTTTTGTTATAAGTATAAAACCATTTTGAATTTTTGCATTTATTTATAAAAATATTTTCGTAATTATAAAACAATAAAATTATAATTTTATAATTTTTTTTTAATTGTAAAACAACAAAATAAATTTTAGTAATTACTAGAAGATGATGCATTAATGGTTTTAGTAATGACAATCAAACAAAGGTTTCTTCTAAGTTCTAATGTATCAAAAAGAAAAATAAAACCATTTTTTTGAGCATTAACATAAAACCATTTTTTTGAGCATTAACATAAAACCATTTCAATGATTACAACAGGATGACAACGACATCAATAAATTAAAATAACTTTATATATGTTCATCTTCCAAAAACTTTTATATATGTTTCTTTTTGCTATTGCAATTTTTTTCTTTTTTTGAATGTTAGATTTGTTGTGTGGAAAACCATAAAAACAATTGTCATGGAAACTTGCAGTATAAGCAATAATCTTTATACGTTGTCTATCAAGTAATTAATAATTTGAGAATTGATTTATTCATTTATTGTTTAATTAATTTTCTGAATCAAAAATTCTGTCAAGGAGTTAAAATGAATGACTGATATTTTTTATAATATTAAAAATTATAAATTTAATTTTTTGAAGGATTATAAATTTAGTTTTTGATCATCACAAAGTGGAAGAACTTCTTGCTCCCAATATCAAAAAAATTCCATTATGAAAAGTATAAAAAATAATTGCTTTTGCATGTTTTTTTTATATCAAGAAGTACAAGCAGCATATGATTATAGAGTTTTATTATTTTTTGTCTGAACCACCGGTGTTTAAAGTTTATTGGATTCTGATTAATTCAATTTAATCCAGATACGACTATAAAACTACAAAAGTTTTCCAATAATTAATTTAACACGGCTACATACATCATAATTCGAATCTAAAGTCTCATCTCAACAGGAACAATTTTTATCAATTGATGCAATGATTGTTGGTATAGTTTTATTATTTTGATATAATAGTATGAACTTTTTATTATTAAAATCAAGAGTACTCTACTCATCCCCCAAGCTAAGGAACTACAAGTTGGCTGTCTCTATGTATGATAATATTATGAGTAAGACTTTGCAATTTGTCTGTGATTATTGAGCTTAAAATTAATGTTCAAAGATTCTGTTTCCATGAAAATGTATTTGCTTCTATATGTAAGTATTATTATTATTATTATTATTATTATTATTAACAATAATTGTAATATGGACAACCGTTAAAATCAGCTGTTGGGAAGTGATTTTCATTTAAGTAGTGTTTTGGATTTGAATGGTGGTGTATACAGTGACGTTAAATTAGATATTTGGAGATTTTTGCTACCCTTGTAATGATGTATGAATTAAACCGAATTAGTTAGAGTTTAATAAATTTTAAAAATTAATGGTTTAAATAATAATAATAGTAATTTTGATTTGCATATATTCATTTTATTCCATTATCTCAAGAGGTAGCATGATTAACAAATATGACCTTATTTTTAATTAAATTTATTTTTTCCTCTACAGAGTTAAATATTAAATGATACATGAGAAGAATTTTTTTCATAAACTTTATAAATTTTATATAAACGGCTCATTTATAATTTTATTCTAATTAAAAATAAAATCTATAGATAATAGAAATATATATTTAAAATTAGTTTTTGGTTAAATATGATTTTTTTTTTATAATTTTAACAGCATATTCTTTTATGCTGACATGATCCTCTAAAATATTAAAAATATAAATCAAATTTTGATGCATAAGAAACTAAAGACTTCTAGAAACTTTTTTTTTTTTATCAAATTTTTTCTTTAATGAATTTGTGAGTTTTTTTTTTTTTTTAAATTTGCATACATAGATATGATGAAAAGTGGAACAATTTAAAAGCAACTATCCTCTCTGCCCCCTCTTTATCTTAATGATTATTGTCACAAATCTAAACTATAATTAAAAACAACAACTAGATAACTTAAAAAATAAAAAATAAAATTACATTATTGAAATGATGATCCAATATAAATGCTGTTAGATTCTGGGTTGTTTAAAATAGAAAGGCCAATGAGCTAGTTGATAACTTTAATAAACCAAATTATACATTCAGAATCCATTGGTAATCTTTTGAATATTGAATTTAACCCAATAAACAATACAAAAATTTCAAATAATAAGATTGGTGTGCTTCATCCCAGCATGTTCTATGACTGCATAACTACCAGAGAATATTGTGACTTCCTGATATAGTCTCTGCAACAAGCAGAGTCTTATAAAATTTGCTTTGTGACATTAGGGCCATAAGGTGTATACTTCCTCTACTATATATTTAACAAATTACTAAACATTCCTGTATAAAAATTTTCTTTTACTTTTTTTTATCGAATCTCCACAATAATCGGTAGTCAACAAAATTCCAACTATATCTTTTACAATTCAAATTGGGTGGTACCACAAGAGAGTAAAACTCTTAATGCATAAAATTCGAATATGAAATTTTATTTAATGGAATTCAAGATTTTTATCGCTTGAACCAACAAATATTAATAAATTGTTTTTGATATATATCATTGTATAATAAATAAATAATTAATTAATCAATCAGGGTTGGTGTGAGTGGTTCGGCGCTCTCATCCCTTAAGTGAGGTCAGGGGTTCGAACCTTACTCATGTATGGAAATATCTTGATTGGGAGCACTTTACCCCTTCGTAGGCCGACCCGGTGCGAACGGGGATTTAGTCTGGATGTGGTACGGGCTTAAAGGTGCCTTCCATAGTTGAGGCCCGTTCAGGACACCTTGTGGACATATCAAAAAATAAATAATTAAATATCTCGTCAAAATTTTGCAATATATTTATAATTTGTAAGAGTTATTCTATTTCACATTAAAAATTATGAAGTTGTCTCTTATTTTCTTGAAAAAAAAAATCAATGTGTTAGTTATCGGTTTTTTTTAATAAATTTTGAATTTATAAATTATATGCTCATATATAATTTTAATAAAGTTGTATATGATCCATTTTGAATACTAACGGGTCATCATTCTCTCACACTATTGGATCAAGGCAATAATTGGTCATAAAACCAACATTAATTAAATTACAATATTATTATTAATTTAATGATATAATTATCCGATTTTGACACAATGATAATTTTTATATGTAAAATTATCTCTAAATCACACTAAATTTGACATGATGCAAAAAAAAAAAAAAATGTGATTGGATATTTGTTTCTTTTTATTTGCATCATTCATAAAACTCAAATATATGTAAGGCTGTGTACATTTTCCCGAAATAAAAAAAGTTCCAAATAAACAATAATTATTTGGAATATTGTCATATCTTTAATTTCTATTCAGTTATGTATTTGCACATTGCACGAATTAACTATTTATATTTATTTATAAAAATAAAATTTAATAAAAATTTCAAGTGTACAAAAACATATCTTCTATATACTACAATAAAAATAATTAAATATTTTATCATTTTAAAAAATATAGGTATGGATAATGACATAAACATAAACATAAATTTATAAAATAAACCAATATTATTATTAAAAACAAACCTTTTTTTACACATAAGAGAGCCACCAATATTGTTCCATTCTAAAAAATATGTTGTTTCCTGTGGTAAGTATATCTATATATGCACACACCACTAGAGCAAGCATCAATTATATTATATGTTCAGCGTACGTTTGGTCTAATGGTTAAAGTTATAAGCATGAATATTTGCAGAATCTTAAGTTTGAAATCTTGTATCTTCAGTTGGTGTTTTTCCATTTTCGTTGTATGTATGATTAAGAAAATTATAATTTCTATATTTTCAACATAATTTTTTAACTTTGATGATTTTTCATGCCTTTCGTAATATATATCATAAACTACAAATGCTTTCAGCAACAACCATTAGAATCAACTGGCATGCAGTTGTCTCACTTAAGTTATTTTGATTTAAGTTCTAGTATATGCAATTGCGTTAAATTAATTAAGAAAAACTTTTGTGGCCTTCATATTTTTATTAGAGTTGAACAAAATTTGTTAAAACCGAATAACTCTAAGACTAAAAAAATTACAAATGCTTTCATCTTTAGCTGATTGGTTGGTGGTACCATGATTATATCACAATTATAATAATAAAAAATAATTAACATGTATCACAATTATATTTATTCCAAAAAAAAAAAAAAGTATCACAATTATATTATGATGGGTGAAAACATACCATTTGTTCATAATAATATAGCATTTCGTGGCGAACTATGACAGATAAAGACCAAAGGTTCTGGTTTTTGATCCACAGAAATTCGTTGACATGTAAGTAGCTTCAATTCTCTTGAATTCAATACAAACTTCTACTTTCTTTTTTTTTTTAGGGAAAATACAAACTCCTACTGACTAAAGAGTGCAAAAAAAAAAAAAAATTAGTTTCAAAAATTCACCAATTTTTAGAATTTTTTTTTAAAAGTTATGATTTTTAATAATTTTATACATCTGCCTCAAAAAAAAAAAATTTATACATCAATCTTTAAGATTGAACATTAGTTAATTAGGTAAAATACTTATTAAAATTTTGACGAAATATTTTTAAAGCTCAGCATATATAAATAAATAAATAAATTTTTTTTTTGGAACAAATAGATAAATAAAAACAAATGATCAAATTTTTTGCATGCTTGTCTTTGTACAACCCTAATAACATAAGAATTTGACCAAGTCATAATAATGACCCAATTTTTTTGAACAAAAATTGTGGCTGCAAGTGATCCATCTTTTTAACCTTTCCTAGTTATTATCGCCAAAAAAAAAAAAAAAGTGATCCATCTTTTTCCTAACATTAACCATTCCAATTCACATATGAATGAGACATCAGCTAATTTTGTTCAAAAAAAAAAAAAAAAAGACATCAGCTAATCTAGTACATAAAGCATTCTCATGATTCCATTGAGGTCCCTCCGTGAAGTGAAAAGTAATGCTACTTTTCAGTTTTCTCCACCCTTTTTTTTCCAAAAAAAAAAAAAAAATCCTTTAACAAAATTTAATGTAAATATTAATTTAATTTATCTTAAATTAAAAAATAATGATAGTAAAAATTAATGTCGACAATTATATACTCTTTCGGATTTTTAGTTAATAGAGAGATCATATGGTCTAAATATCGATGGATTACATAATAAGTGGTAGTTTTTTCCGACTATATTGGTTAATAAAGAGATCATATGATTTAAGTATCGATAGACTGCATAATAGGGGCAGTTCTCCTCGACTGCACAACACGGACAGTTCTCTCCTTTTAAATTGACGATGACAGAATTCGAACTTTATACCTCAGGATACCTTTGAAAAAGAATCATCACTTAATTACTTCCTCACCCACCATTATTTTTTAAAAAACATTATATAAAGAGATTTAAGAAAGAAAAAGCGCAAACTCAATCAGTAGTTACTCACTATGCCTATATGAGATTTAGCGATTAGGCTAAGATTTTATATATCATACAATAAATTCTCAAGCCAATACATTTAAGTGGTTCTGCATATGTTAGTTGCTGATAATATCCTAACCTTTAAGTTGAAAGTTCTGAAAGTAAATTTTTAAAGTTTTAATTAAGTTTTTTATTTAAATCTTGTCACACAGTTTATCATTTTTTGGCAAGAATTAGAAAAAAAAAAGTTTATAGCATCATAATTTGGCAATGCGGTGAAGCTACTTTTTGCAAGTTGTTTTCTTAATGACTTTGAGAATAGAAACAGAATAAATTATATTTAATTTAAAAATGGGTAAAAATGAATACTATAAATAAAAAATTCAAATTTATTTTTCGGAATAAGAAAAAATTTTCGAATTTCCAACTGAATTTATGTATAAAGACCATTTAAATTTTTTGATATAATAATTTTGATATATACACTAGCTATAAGAGTTTCGACTAAATTAAGTGAATCCTATTAAAAAAGTAAAATTCTTTTACCCTACACAAAGATTTGAAATTCGAAATTTTATTTAAAAAAAATTCAAATTCTTTATCACTTGAACTAATAATACTCATTTTACCACTCTATATATATATATATATAATTTCTTGAAAAAAAAAGTTCAATTTTGATTGATGTTGCGAAAATGAAGTATAAGAGCTATGGAAGAAACTGATAATTCAAACTTCATTGAATAGGTCAGTAGCATATGAATAAATTAAACTCTTTAAAACTAGATCCCATTTAACCTTATCCCCATGGCCAACATGATGATCAGTATTATTCCCTCAACAAGGGGAAAAAAATTTCATTATCAAATGTTGTAATGCAAGGACCCACATCATGATCATATGCATCTACAGTGGCAAAAACCTGCATAATGATCTAGAAATGGATGGCTGAGATAAATCAGAAACACACACATAACAAAAAAAAAAAATTGTACATTGATGAATATACAATTAAAATGATACCTGTGTTAGATAACTCCAAGGTCAAATTTAATGTCAACATCAATGTTACTTACATAAGAATATGAGATTATATCTATATATCGATCTGATGCAATTTATAGATATTTAAATCATTATTGAAGTAAACAATAGGCTTTGCAATTTTATTTTAATTGTTCTTAAGAGACTGCTATTGGATCAAACTCATGCTCTTTCTTGATGTAAGTGTCTATCTATATATATATATATATATATACATATATAGAAATTCAAAGAAAGCAAGGTAGTTTTGAGCTATATATGTATATATATAAAGGAATAAGAATCAAGAATCTTAAAGAGAGATGAAGAGAAGAAGAGAAATGGAGAAAGGGTCAGAGATTAAATCTGCCATTGAAGAGCTTTCTTTGCTGATACAACTGAAAAATAGCAGTAGTGAACATAAGCATCAGGATGCTTCTTCAGCTTATATACCTACAAGGCCTTTTTTATATGTTTGCAATTTGGTCGTTCAAGTTCTTGGTCAGTTTCTTCTTCCTTCCTTGCTTCTTCTTTTAATTTTTACATATGGATCTATCTCTATGTGAATGTTCAGTTAGAACACGAACTTGACTTTCTTGATTTTTTTCTTTCTCTGTCTGAAGATAAAATTGGCCCAACAATGGCAGTTTTGAGACAAGACATCTACCAGAATGTTCAGGTAAGAAAGTGAAAAAATCCCAAGTTTCTTGAATTCTTGCTTTTTTTTCTTTTCCCCACTTATCATCATAATCTTGACTTTCTACTTTGGTTGTTAGTCTTCATTGTTTAATCAGACTATGGTTTTTTTTTTTTTGTCATTGTCTGCAATCTGTCATTTTCTTTGCCAACAGTTGAGCATTGGCCTTTTTCTTTTAGTTCCTGTTTTTAATTTCTTCTCCTTTTTGTCTTGTCCACAGAGATTAGAGATGCAATGTGATTCTGACCCTTCTTTATATTCAAATTTGGTTGAGATTTTGAAGAAAGAGTCTGATGAAGGCAATGCAAAAAAGGGAGCAAGTTGCAGTAAAGCTTTTGTTTGGCTTGCCAGGTTAGTAGCATATTAGAACATGGTTTCAACTTAGTTTAGTTTAGCATTTTACTAATATTAATTTTCAATTTAGTAGTTAAGTAGTAGATGAACTCAACTTGCCCTTTGGCTAATATAGTGTCTGGCATATTGGAATCATAACAATAAATTATAATTATCTACTTATGTGCTTGTACTTTTTTAATTATTGGGTTTTGTACCGTTCGTCTGTTTCTGCAAATTATTATCAATTTTGCATCATTAAAGTAACTAGTACAATTAGCCATGGATTGGGCCTTCTTGCATAAAAACAAGACTTTGAACTAGGCATTGTTCATGAACTTTATCCGAGATTTTTAGTCTATTATTATTATGGAAATTGCAGTATCAGCTCAATGCTAATCTGAGTAGGAAAAACAACAGAAAATAAAAAAATGTGACTTGTTTTGCTTGCAGATCCCTGGATTTTACTTCTGCTTTGTTACAAAAATTAGTGATGGATCCTGGTCAGGAAATGGAGAAAGCTGTTGAAGAGTGTTACAATATCACCTTGAAGCCATGGCATGGATGGATTTCATCTGCTGCTTTTAAAGTAATTATACTTCTGGAAATCTTTTCCTCCGTTAGTGTTAAAATTAGGAGCAATAATGTTAAAACTACTAAAGCCTGACATGCTGCGAAGCATAAAAGTTTTGAACTAGCATCAGAAATGAGCTTAAATCTTGAACTAACAGATAGAATTTGCAGGTGGCTCTTAAATTAATTCCTGACACGAAAACCTTCATTAATCTCCTCAAGCCGAAAGATGAGGTCATTGACAAACTTACAGAGGATACAGAAACATTCCTTTCACTACTTATGCCTATTCTAAAGGAGATTCATTCTATTCTGGTGAGCTCAAGTTCATATCTGAACATTGCATGATCACTATCTTTCAGTTTCTTGATTAATAGTTCAGGTATTTAATTTTGCAGACATTTTACAGTTTGGATAAGCTGAAGTCTACCTGAGGATATGATATTACACACAACGAAAAGCAGAACACAATCAATACATATACTCGAGTACCTTTTTTAATACTAAACATCAAGTGATGTTTAACTTTGTTTCCTTTTTGTGTAAATATGAATTTTGTGAATAGAGATGTATGTGCTATATGTAAAATTTGTTACAGCACATACTAATTTTCTTTTTATCCAAACATCCTTACATGTATACAAAAATCTGTTAACCACAACTTCTGTGAATAAAACCTTTACAACTTGCAGGAATGCAGTTATTTTGAAGATACGAGTTGTTGTCTCCAGGGTTGTGAGATTATGAGTTTGAATCCTGATCCCAATTGACCAAGAAAAAAACATGACATGGTTCAGAGTTGGCCATAAAAATTATTGAACTTCCTGAAAATATTTCTTGGGACACAATTGAATTTATGAAAGTGAGGACGGTTAAAATATTATACTCCAAAACACCAGTTAGCAGCAAGAGTCTCTCATCTGTTGATTTTACTTGTGCTGTTCTTTCATTTTCTCATGGAATTGAAGTCAGCAAGACATTCAAGGAGATGCTGAAGTTCCATGAATCTTTTCAAAGATGCCATTTGGATCTATGCCAAAATTTATGCCTGAATCATGAAGCGCAATGAGTGCTGCAACTAGACCTGCATTGCTAGCTATGCTTGGCTCAGTAAACTTTGGTTTGTCTCTATCGTCCAAGAAATTTTCAGATTGATCTGGTCCTCCAACCATGGCTCCATAAAGAATATTTGGGTTCTGATCTTTAGTTTGAAACCATCCTTCACCTTCTTGACAACTGTGGTGTCGATCATCCCAACGGATTGATGCAGCTCTGTGATGAACATGGGTTGGATATTGGTTTCCGAAGCCAACCATGTAGCTCATCCTCCCAGGATTATCTCCTAGAATGTAATTTACCTGAATATATAATGAAGATTGGAAAAAAAGGACAATTAAACCCATTATAATGCCAGAACCTGTAATATTCAACATTCTGTTGTTTTATGCTTACCTGAGACCTGGCAAAATTTCGCAACATTTCAAGGGAAAAATCATCGCTAGTGCATCTTATTCCTGATCTAAGTTGAATTTCAAGGTAGTCACTATATAGCTTGCTGAGGAAAGATGCTGTCACGGCAAACTGGATCGGTCCATAAGGATCAGGACTTAAGAGTATTAATCCACCTATTTCAGGAAATGATAATGATACGATGTTAGAAAAGGATGAAAAGAAAGGATGGCAAGTGAAATTGTGTTTATTCATGGAATTCACCTTGTGTCCTTTTAAATGCTTCCTGAGAAAGATAAGAACAGATGAGTAAATTGGTAGCATTTGATGAAGATCCTAATCCATCCTCAAAAGGAAAACCCATGTCGCGAAAGTACAGCAGTCTTGTTAGCAGAATCTGCAAGTTTCTTGAAAGTTACTGATAGTCCCCATACACATTAATTAAATTTTTTCCTGAACCTGGCAGAAGTGTTTGTTGAAAATTACCTGATTAGCAGTAAGCTTGTTGTTCCAATAGAAAATTCCTTTCTCTGATATTGCTTCCTCTTCCTCTGCTGCTTTAAAATTATCGGTCACATATTGAAGATAAGAATTATCTCCAGTAGCAAAGAACAACCAAGTTCCTCCCCAGACAAGTTCATCTTTGTAGCCAGATGAGTTATAGAACATTCTTGCCTGTCCTCCACAAGTTTCAACACTAGTGTAAGTTCCTTGTTTATGATCTGTGTCATTTTTAGTTGCAACCTCAAACAACATCTCTGCTGCTTCGATTAATCTTCCTGAGTAAGCATTATCTTCTTTGAATACTATTGATGCTGCTGACAATGCCGCCACGATTTCTCCTGCCAAATCAGAAGCTGCGCCATCACAAGCTGAAACAGGCCTTTTATAGCTCATGTCTTCAGGTCTTTGCCAGCAACTAATATCATTATCACCTCCAGTTCCATCACCAGCACTTCCAACCTAAAATTTTAATGACAATGATTCATAAATCATAAACTTCCATTCAGTACTAATTATATGGATCATGGTACTTGGTTATAAGATTTCTTGCCTGAGAATATATTGTAATGGGATCCGAAGTCGAATTTGGCGGAACGAAAACCTCAAGCAAATAATCACTGCCCCACCTGATAATGTCTTTGACATGATCAAGTTCAGCTATATCAGCATATTTCTGATGATATTCAATTACAGTCCAACTCAAGAGGGTAATGGCATAAGCTGTAGGGAAACTGAATTTTATATTGTTGCCAGAATCATAAAAACCATCCACAAGGCCACCAGGCACAGAATCCCCATCTTGCAATCCTGAATTTCCTCTGAATTTTACAGGACTGTTGATTGGATAATTCCCAGCTGCAGAAAGAACATTTTCAATGAATTACAGAAAAATTACGCGCAGGAAACAATATTTTTTGCTCAACTAAAAAATCAAACAAAAGCATTACACTTCTGAGCATCGAAGAACATGAGAGCTTGACTCAATGCAAGTGTGAGATTCTTTGAATTCCCATGATGCTTATTCTTGTGAGGCAAGAAATGCACAAGCAGGACAATTGCAATTATGAGTAGAGCTATGGCCACTGATATGTAAAGAAAACGCTTGAAATGCTGTCTATCAGCAATAACAAGTTCATATTCGAAAGATTTAGAGTACTGAGAGGGGATTGATTCATAGCTAGTGTTGGTCTTTGGCGCAAGATTAAAGTCGAGTGCTATCGAGTTCCATTTGCTAGATGAAGGAAGAAGCCTGCCTGCCTCAGAAATTGAGTGAACATACTTTACAGGATTGTGTTCTACTCCTGAACTTGAACTTGACATGGGAAGTAGCTGAAGTGCAGCAGCAGCTTGATGAAAAGAAATTGAGTGTGCTTACAATCAAAAACTGTGTAGCTATATTGATTACTGTACAATAAGCAGAAGAGAAATGGTAAATAGATTCCAAGGAATTGGATGCTGTAGATAGACTAGAAATGCAGTTGGAAGGATAAGAAACATCGACAGGAAATAGCTTAAACGACAATTACAATGCATTTTTGTTTTTGTCTGAAAAGCCGTCACAGTTTAATTGTCTCGTAATTGGACCTTCATCAGGTGAAATTCTCTTGGACCACATCAGGGGATTGGTCTCATACCCGTGCGAGACACCTCGCAGTTGCACAAAAAAAAAAAAAAAAAAAAAAAAAAACCAAGAGACAGAAATGTCCTGCCGTCCTGTTGAGGATACCATAATATATATACCATTTATGTTTTCTTTTCAACAGTTTCAGATGGAATTAATTCATAATAGAGAATAATAGCCTAGTAACGCTAGGACATTCTAGCTACAAGTATTGACAGTGGCATTAAAATTATCTTCAGAGTTCACTAACAGTTTTTTTTTTTAATTCAATGGTTTTTTACATATTTTCTATCACTAAAAATTAGAATTCATATTAAAGTTTTTGCAAATAAAAAGGTTAACAAGGGCTGCTCCTCCTCCACTTCACCATAGGACTATATAGAGTTGGTGCTAAATTTTTCATTTTTGTTTGGTTTATTGGATTTATTGAATGTAAAAAAAGGGGTTCCGTTTGATTGATTGCACTACGCTTCTTTCCTTTTATTCCACTTGTGTGGTGGTAGTAAGTGTCATAAAAAGGATACTTTTGTCACATCCTTAGTCTAGGTCCATATACATTCATTATGCATTGCATTTTCATATTGGAGCTTAATTGAATTAAAGAATAGTTAAGTACATCTAAATATAGCTAAAAGCGAAGGACTTAATTGAGCCAAATAATTGACCTATATTGAAATAATTGAAAGTTTGAGGATTAGTAGGGAATATAAACATTTCATTAAGGGTCTAAATGGATATTTTACAATTTAACCTCTCTTAAATAGGTCTGTAATCTTCTTCAATTAGTGTTCATTAGTGTGTGGGCATATATGTTTAAGAGAAAAGAAGAAAACGCATACACTTAGAAAAAAAAAAAAGAAAGAGAGAGATTAGAGAGAATTACTCAATTTTTAAGTGGAATTGATTTTGCAAGCTGAATTTGGAAGTCTAAAACTAGTTTTAAATGATTAATCATCACCTCTACATACTCTAGAGGTTTGCTTGGTAAGTATTTTAAGAGTTCATTAATTTGAGTTAGGATTTGCAAGTTATGATTTCGGATTTGATTTTCCTAATTTTCAATCTCGGAATTTTTTTTATTGCATCTTGAGTTAGAAAACATCAAATTAAATATATATATTTATATTTTTGATGATCTAGAAACTTTAAAGAGTTTCCTATAACTTTATAGTTTTGTACTATAGCCAATTCTACCTCTAAATTAGTCAAATATGAGCAAATATTTTATTGCTCAATCTATCAGCTTCTTTGAACTAGTTATATCCAACCATTTATAACTCTCTCTATGGTTATTCAATTAGAGTGAGACTGTATAAAATTTGAGCTTAGAATTTCTTTCCTCTAATTCTCAGCAATCTTTCAAAGTTAGCCTTCAAACCTATTCTTTTAGAAAGCTAGAGTTGAATTGAGTTTAATTGCATAATTTGCATATCATTTGGGGATGCATGATTAGGATATGATATAGACTTATTATATTGATGAACTCTAAATAGAATTGTATGCATCATGTGGTAGAAAGGGCAAGGAAAAGTGTTGGTGAAAATTAGAAAGCTTATGAAGCTAGCTAGATTTTATGTGTTTATATGTTGTTTTGTGAGTAGATGTTCAAAATCTTTAACTCTTTTTATATCAGCAGTAAAATGAGTAAAAGGGTTTGAACATCTACTCATTGAAACAACCTATGTAGTCGAAGGATTGGCCATCAAGTGTGCCTAGAGAGTGACTTTGTGATACTTATTGTAAGGATGGTTAATACAAAATTGAGCTATGTTAATGTTTTAAAGAAAACTTGTGTTACTCAATTAAGTTTTAAATAATTTGAAAGAAAAAATGGACTTGATATTTCAAATGAATTATAATTTGATTATAAATGCTCTAGTTTCTAATTTGAAGAGTTTATATTATGTTTGGTTTTAACTAAACTGTTTTTAGCTTGTAACATCTATTCACTGAGTATATATGTACACATTTTACTTTATTTTTCTAAACTTTTTCAGATAGTAAGGCTTGATAGTGGGTGGTCTAAGTTAAGTGAGTATATATAACAGACCAAGTAAGGTTGGCCAACGTCCTCATCAAAGAAGCCTTATACTTTTGTTTCATAACCTCATTTCCATATGTATTATAAATGGAAGTATCCTAAAGTCAAACAATGGTGGCCAGGCTATATGTAAAACAACTATTTATAAACATGTTTTATGATGTTTTAATAATTCTCACTCTTAAGTTTTTAGTATACAATATAAATATCAATCTAGTTTAAAAATGTGATTTTCTATATTATTAATTCGTCTTATACATGGTTCATTATTCATAAACACATCAAATTGCAAAATTCTTATTTTTCTAAATACGTAATCAAGCATTTTTAAGAGATTGATTTTAATTCTTTTAGCAAATATAATTATATTTATAATATAATTTAACTAAACTAAATAGTTTACCAAGACGTTGGTTTTAAATGTCCATCTCAAACTATATAAGACAAAATGTGACAACTTTAATGAACTAAGAGTTTGCTAAAATCTCAATTTTTATTAATCAAGAGTGAGATACGTTTTATTGCTTGCTTCCTTTCTCACATGTCTTCCTCTCATTTTTTGGGATATAAGGAAGGTTGGAAATGTACTCCTTTTATTCTTTAGAAGGTAGTCGTTAAGATTGATTGTTTGATTTCTTGTCAAGAGGTCAATTAGAACTGTTGTCCTACAGTTTCAATTGACTAGTAGAGTTGATAGTTTTAATTAGAGGTAAACACGGATCAGGAAAATTCAAAAATTTAAAATCTCTGAAAACATATTGTAGACACCCGATCCGATCGGCCCGTAATAAGGGACGGACTGTGGTTACTCGGTTTAGCTGGCCCGTAAACAAGCCCGATGACGAGAACAAGATTTGAATGCAAGAAGAAGTCCAAAAATCACTTGAGAATCCACTTAGAGAAGTCTGGCCCGTCATACCCCAGCCTAGAGCACCAGGCCTGCTCGGCCCTTCCAAGTCCAGGGCCAGGAGGCGATGCCTCCTGGTCAAGGGGCAATCGCCCCTTGGCAAGGAAGCGATCGCCTCCTCGGAGAGGCGTTCACCTCTTGCACTCCTACTTGTGTGCTGCATTAATTGCATCACTTAATGCAGAAAGAGGAGGGTCCCCCCACACCAAACCTCTGCCTCCAGCATGCAAATAACATCTTTTGAGAAGGATTTGAGTGGAGGAGAGAGTGCTTGGGAGAAGGAGAAGGGCTAGGAAGTGATGGGGGTAAAGTAGAGTTGAGAGCTTTAAGAGGAGAAGGGAAGGAAGAGAGAGGAGGACATTCTTTTTTGACTTGGAGAGGCTGGATTTGAGAGGGCTAGAGCTCGTTTTTGAGAGGAAGAGAAGAAAAACCAGAGAAAAAAAAGAAAAAGAGAGCTTTGAGGAGCAAGAGGAGAGATTTTCCTAGAAGAGGAGGAGAGAAAC
>CATIWK010008513.1:0-20059 GCA_949634005.1 Mallotus japonicus | reverse complement strand
AATTCCTTTCTTTCCCTTCAGACTACTGCTATCACTTGCCTTCTTTTCTTGCTGAATTTTAGGTTTCTGATATTTTCGATTAGCAAACATCCAGGGCCCAAATGGTTCAAAAATCTCTGGGTTGGCAATTTCCTCTACTTTCCCATTTAATTCCCCTCTACCATCGCGCTGATCAGCCATCGGATTTCCATCGGATTCTGGTTTTGCCAAAGAGATACATTGTTCTTTTCGATGGCCACACTTCCCACATTTAAAGCACACCAAGTGAATCCCTTCATATTCAATTCTTCTAACGCGCCTCCGTAGTTGAAACTTTGACAGTAAAGGCTTGGATAAATCCACTTCTACACACAACAGTGCAAATTTTCCCCTCGAGACATCACTTGTGTTGGCATCAATTTTGATTGGCTTGCCCAATTTAGCTCCCACCTTCATCAAGAACTCCCTGTCATAATATTCTATTGGCAAACAATGAATCCTTACCCATACCGGAATTTTCTCCATGATATCTTGATCTGGGTCAAAGTTGGGACACCATTTGCATATAGTTAAGTAATGATCAAGTACCAACCATGGTCCTCCAAACAGAGCATATTCATGATCTTCAATGGATGCAAACTTTACCAGGAAATAATCATTTTCGGTCCCAATCACTTCCATAGCTGATTTGGGTTTCCAGAGTTCACGCATTCTTCTTTCTAAGTAGAGAAAGCCAACACTTCGCCCCATCAGTTTAACAATCAAAGTCTGGCTCCATGGCTTTCTAAGCCGACGTTTCTCCTCTTTGGAGACGACAATGGTTGGGCATTCATCAGTCTACTCTTCCAATCCCATCTCATCTTCATCATCTGATACTGACTCCCCCTCTTCCTCGATGGATTCCAGATTAGATCTTATATCCAGAAGAGTATCTCTGAAGGACATTTTTTGCCTTGTATCTGGTTGGGTACCAGCTCCTTGGGGTGGAGAAATAAAGTCCGAGGACTACTCCAAAATCGCTTCCCCGGTGGCAGGGCCAAGGCTCTGATCCGTGACCATGTCTGAAACTCCATGATCTTCGTCACTTTTTTTTACTTTCTTTTTGCTACGATGAAGTAGATCTGTTTCTTGCGACGTGCGGCGGCCGTTCATTGGAAGAAAACCCTGTAATTTATATCAATTTATGCTGATATAGCAATCGAAGATGACATATTCCTAGAATATGTGTCATGTCAATAGCCACATTAGCGTTACATGTCAGAGAGAAAATTCTAAAAATAATCCTAATTACAATCTAAAACTTATTACAAATTAACCCTAAAATTAAACTTTCACCCTAAAAGAATAACTCTTTCTATCTTCTCTCTCATATCCTCTTGCTTTTGTCTTCGTCCCCCCAGCAGTGAATTCTTCTATCCTATCACTTGAATTTCTTTAAAATCTTTTATATCACTTGATTTGTTCTTATTAACTGAAGTTAGGTTTATGAAAAACTAGATGGAAATTCTAAAATGTGACTACAAATTAGTGGCTTCACTGAAACTTCATGGACAAATACCAATCCTAAGCGTCAATTATTTGGATGTTAGAGGCACGGTGTGAGTATTTATTTATTTATTTTGGTTTCTAATTTTCAAAGAAAGCTTAAAATTTTTTTTAAAAAAAATGTTATTGTAAGTGTGATTTCCTTTTTTTTTCTATTTTCATGAAAAACATATGAATGGATCTTGTAATTTCTTCATGTGGTATGATCCACCAATGTCAAGTCGTGCTTAAAGTGTGATTGTTGGTTTACTCTGAAGAATTAAGAAGGATGAAATGGAATATGGAAGCAGGATGATGAAATGGAATATAGAAGCAGGATGATGAAAATGAAATGGATATGGGTAAAAGCTGTAGGACTAGTTTTTATTGGGTTTGTGTTCGGTAGAATACGTGGCTGAGCTTTTATGCATTCTAATGTACTTTGTGGTTCTTTTGTGTATTATGGTAACTCAATAGATGTTGGCAAACTATTTTGTACTGTTTTATGCATTTTAATGTATTGTTATTAGTTAAAAAAAGTTGGGTACTTGCTGAAGTTTGTTGGTTTTTCAATCAAATGTACGGATTATGGTTAATGCCTTTCTCTGTTGTGATGAATTTATTTTTGAAGTTATCTTTTATGTTTCTTGGGCTTTTTTAGATATTAGTGATTATAGTTATGAATTAATAAAAGAAATGATTTTTTTTAGATATAATGCTTTCAGCTAAGAGAAATTGAGGGATTAGGCGAGCGGGGAGATGAGATTAGAAAAGGGTGATCGTTGCAGGTGAACTGAGAGATGAGTTTAAAAGACATGGTAGAGATAAGAGAGACAGTAACTCTTTTAGGGTAAGAGTTTAATTTTAGAGTTAATTTGTAATGGATCCCACAAAGTGATTAGGATTATTTTTAGAATTTTTCTCTGACATGTAATGCTGATGTGGCTACTGACATGGTGTATATTCCACGAATATGCCATCTCTGATTGCACATCAGCACAAATTGATCTAAATTCATGGAGTACCCTTTCCTTGAAATAATAATAAAAGTTAGAATACTAAATTGAAAAAAAAATAAATTATTAAACCAAATCAAAACAAAGGTCAAAGTTAAGTGGTCATTGAAGCAATTTTCCCCATTATAGAAGGAAAGGAATTTTTATAATTTTTTTTGGCAAATCAAGATAATTTCATTATATGAAGTGAAATTTTTAATATATAAAAAGGCAAATTTTTTTTGTCATATAAAAAAAATTATTTTCAATTTAGTGGAGTTTATTACGATGAAGAAAAAAGGGAATGAGAACTACTCGATACAATGATCTATTAAATGGTGTCTTTAAACATTGCAATGCAATTATATCACATCTCAATTTGATATGTATATTTTTAGTCCTTCACAGTTTTTGATTTATATATTTATACTTATACCATGAGTGCGTTAGGGCACCCTTAAGATAAGTTTATAGATATTACTATACAATAACAATCCACAGAGATATATCAAAGCTTCCTTCATATTTCTTGCAAATCCTAATAATTTTTTATAGTAATTTGTTATAGTCATGCATCATGACTAATTTCTATGTATTTATACAAAGTACAAATTTTCAATTTAACTATGTATTATTGGGGATATAAATGAGTTTTACGTCTAAAAAGTACAAAAAATTTAAATTATATATATGTGATTTTGATTAAATTTTAACTGAATTTTACGATTCGATTCAATTCTTAATTTTTAATTAATAAATTGAGAATCTTAATTTTCAATTCGAATATCAGTTTGATAAGTATGCCAATGACACCACTATTGGGTTAGATAACGTTGGAAGAGCTATCAAATTTGCCATCAGCAAAGTATAACATTTCATAAGAGAAGTGGAACCGAAATTCTTTGAATGAGAGCCTCAATTTTATAAGTTAACATTGAAAACAATGGAACAGAAGAACAAAAAAAAAAAAAAAAAAAAAAGTGGGAAAAGATGTACCAACTAACAACAAAAGAAAGGGACGGAAGAGAAGAATGAAGTTAATGGGACGGCGACACCCCATGTGGCATCAAATTGGCGATACCTATTATATATCTGTTATCTACTGTCTATCTATCTATCCACCTCACGTTCATGTATGCCTTGCGGCGACCCACAGTGGCTAACTAGCAAGCAACTTCCACATTTCTTCTTGCCCTTGGGTCCCTCTTTTTTTTTTGTCGCGTTCTAGCCATTGCGTTGTCGGCACTTCTCTACTAAGACCCTCTCCATAATAATATGTTATATATAATATAAAGATATTCCGTTAAAAACTTAAAATAATTAGGCAACCGCCATATAACAATTATATTCAATTTAACATTTTTTGGCTAAAATAATTAGGCAAACTATGTATAAAAATTGTATTAAATTTAACATAATTTAGTAATTAACTGTATGTATTTTTTTTAACTGATTATAAAAATTAAGGTGAAATAAAAGGATTTATAATTACAATTTTGTTAAATAATAATCTACTCATAATAATGAATTTAAAATTTGAGATATTGTAACAAGGAAAATACTCATGTTTTTTTTGAGTTTGATATCTCAATAAAATTTAATTTAATATCTGGCTTGTATCGTTTATAAAAAAAATGAAAACTACTCGTTAACAAAAAAAAATGTGTTTATTTTCAATTGAAAATACATTATTTTTACTCAGATAAATATTGTGACTATTTAACCCTAACATGTAGTTCAAATGACAAAAAGTATAGACATTAATATTCATCCTCCGTTCTTTTGATTCAAAAAAAATATTCATCCTCCGTCTCCTACTATTTTCCTTTGGTGGAGAAATAAACCACTTTTATCATTGAAAATTTTTTTCTGACTATTTATATTTTAATTATATCTAGTATATTGTTGATAGATAAAACCATGTATTATTAATTTTATATTAAAATTAAATCTTTTATATATTTACTTACAAAAAGTATTCTAAAAAAGTAATATTTATTAGCATTAGTAGTTTTATGAGTTATATTATATATACATGTGCGTATGTGTTGTTTAATTAAAACGAGATGAATTCCTATTTTGTAAGAACTACTTAATTAATTTATACTTATAACTTTTTAAACTTATTTAGTTAGTTTATAATTTTTTATTTAATCAAAAGTACTTAATTACTAATTAATTTATTTTATTTTTATTTTAAAATAATTAAATAAAATAAATATTAATTTATAAAAAAGGTAATTTTCTATTTCTAAAAATTATTTAATTAATTTATTTTTTATTTAAATAAAACTATTTTAACATAACTGAATTATTTATTTTTATTTATATTTTAAAATAATCAAATAATGTATATTTTAATATGCCATTGTGTGAATTCATAATCAGTATATATAAATAATAAAATTTTAAATTATTAAATTAAATTTATGACATTTGATATTTTTATAAGAGTGTATAAAACTAAAAAAAATTTTAATTTTTATATTTTTAAAAAACTATTTAATTACTTTATACTTTTATTTTATTAAAATTATTTAATCGATACATAATTTTATTTTATTTATATTTTAAAATAATTAAATAAAATATATACTGATTTACATTTTACTTGAGTTATTGATAAATATAATAACATCTAGGCCTTGGAAGGCAAATTCTTCACCTTGTTATCCAAAAGCGAAAAATACTAATCACAAAATTTAGGCCTCTCCAATCAACTTTATCCCGTGCTTATCCACTAGAAGTGGATGATAATCCATTTCCTAATCACGTCTCAACTCTAATAAGAATGTATTTAGATTTTTTATAGGAAATGATAAATAATTTTATTCATTTGAAAATAAGAATATTTTTTTAATAAATAAATAATAAAAATATCAGTACAATCAAAAGGTGCAGTCACTAAGCAAACTTCTTCCTAACATTTATCTTTTTAGTTTGACCATACCACATTTCTCAGTTTATTATTTATGATGAATAGACTAGACGGGTGCAATGTATTTTGAATATTAAGTAGCCATCAACTGTCAAACCCGATCCTAATGCGGTTAAAAAAAAACCGCATACGGCACACCGGATCCTAATGAAATTTTCTTTATTAAGAAAGAATTAACATAAGGGTGAAGGGAAATTTTAAGGTGAATTTAATTTTTATTTATTTTGCTTTTATTACTATTGGATGAGAGCGTATTGAATTATCCAACTGTGGTTATTAATAAAATAAAATTTATTTTGTAAAAAATAAAGTAACCATAAACTACATCTAAGAGTGAATTACTATTTGCTCTCTGTGTTTTGATATATTATACTACTTAGTTTCTGATATTTAAAATTTATATTATTTTTTTTATTTTGTAAAATTATACTACTTGTCCCTTCCATCAAATTTTCCATCACAATTACCATTAGCTGACATGACAACTATCAAGTAAATACTATTTGCACCCTGTATTTAAAAGTATTATACCATTTGCCCCCTCTATTTGAATATATTATATTATTTTCCCCTAAAATTTAGAAAATATATTTTTATTATTAAACTAATTGTTTAATAGAATATATGTCAAATTAAATTATCATTAATTAACTAAAAAAATGATAATTTTATTAAAATATTTTAATAAAAAATAAAATAAAAAATTTTATTTTTAATCTAATCAAAATTTTAATAAAAAAATAATTAATTATTTTCAATCTTAAAATATTTTTATTTAAATATCAACTCAAAAATATTTATATTGCATGAAAAAATTAACCAAGTAATTAAATTCTATTTTTAATTGTAAAAATTGATTTTTATTTAAATTGTTGGTTTAGATTATTGAGTAAATAAATTATATTTATGAATAAGATTAATAATTTTAAATAATTTGGTTAGTATACCCAACAATTGAAACTAACAATTCAAATAAAGAATCAAAATAAAAAAGAGAGTCAATTTGATTCATTTTTTTAATGCAACATATATATTTTAAGTTATTATTTAAGTGGAGATATTTTAAAACTAATACTAATTAATTTGTACGTAGTTAAAATTTTAATTGTATAAAATTAAAATTAAGCATGTTTTATTTTTATATAAATGAATAATTATCATTTTATCATTAAATTCAAAGAAAATTGTTTTTATAATAAAAATATAAATTTTAAATATTAGGGACAAATAATATAATATATTCAGATAGAGGGGGCAAATAGTATAATATATTCAAGTATAGGGGGCAAATAGTATTTACTCAATAATTGTCATGCAATTAACGGTAATTGTAACGGACAGTTTGATGTAAGGGGTAAATAGTATAATTTTTAATAATAGAAGAGAGATATAATATAAATTTAAATGTTAAGGACCAATTAATATAATATAGCAAACCACATGGAGCAAATAGTAATTCACCCTTAATAAAAACATATCAATATCGGTTGAATCACCTGACAGGAATTTGTTTTTCACTTAATGATGTATGTAAAAACATTAAATTAGTTATTAGAAGATTTTTGCGTAGTTAAAATTCGATGCTCTGAATACCATTGGTTTAGACAAAAAAAAAAAAAGTTAGTAAACATTGTATATAGTATTGTATGAATTACTATTAGTATATGTAAAAAAAAATAAATGAATTTGTAGTCTAACAATAACTTCTCTCAAATCTGCCAATAAGTGATAACTTCTCTCTAATGACATCATGAGATACAGAGTTTGAATCATGCCATCATCAATTTAAAAAGTGAGGGTTACCCATTCTTCCATCGATATTTAGATTGTATGACCTTTCTATTTACCAAAAAATAATAATAATAACTTCTCTCATATCTTAAAATATAAGATTTGAATTATAATGTTGTCAACCTATAAAATTATTTTCATATGATTTAAAAAAGAAATATTTTCTATAATTATGTGTAAAAAAACATATATTTTTTAAATGAAATACAAACCAAAATGATTTATGCAATTTACTTGGTTGAACTATAATATCAAATATTCAAATTTATATTTTAAAATTATAAATATGAAATATAAAAAAAAAAAAATTATGCCCAATAGTAAATGTGTAAATATCTTTTTAATTTAAAAATTGAAAAGGGCCCTAGAGGGGTGAATAGGGGTAATAAAAAATTTAAGGAAAATAAAGATTAATTAAGATCTAAAAGAACGTTTATGAGTACGGTAAGAAGGAAGATCAAGAACTCAAAAATTTAAGGAGTTCGATTCACAAATTGAATCTACATCTCCACTTAACTTATTCTCAAGTTAGAATTTTTAACACCCACACCAATCTTATTAATTAAGATTGAGTTTATAAGAGTTTTGAGGCTCAACTCTAACCTTTACAACATAATGAGCTTTTCTAGGCTAAGCTCTAACCAAATAATTAATCACAAGTGTTTTGGGGCTTACACTTGAACCTAACTCACTAGCATTAACTCTTCACTTCCCTTTTTCAACCCAAGAAAAAAATGAAGAAGAAAACTAACCTATCAAACAACCAACACTCAATTTTACAAAGAGAATTTTGAGATGAGTAGCTCAATGAGATGTTCAAAGCATTCAATACACAACTAATTTGTAAAAACTTATTAAATGAAGTTTCTGAGCTAATATATATTGAATGAGGATGGAAAAAGGTTGTTGGAGATTATTAATGTCTTCCTCATGCTTCTCTAGTCTTCAATAAATGAATTTCAGCTTTTTATAGTCGAGGAGCCGCTCATGGTCTCGAGGGGAGGCTCCAGCTCATGAGTCTTGAACATTATAGTTGTTGGAGCTTCAACTAACGTTGGATGGTAGTTTGTGTGCTGCTCAAGACCAACCCGTGAGGGTTGGTCGTGAGGAGCATAGACTTGCTCACTTGTTTGCTTGCAAGCTTCTCGTTCAACTCGTGAGCACCCTCACAATCCGAAGGGCTGCTCGTGAGGGGCAATCTTGTTCCTTAAAACTTAATTTTTTATCTTCCCTTTTGCACCTAATTGAGTTAGGAACTTGTATAGCTTCTAATGCTTCATGAATTAGCATGTAAAAGCTCTTCATAAGAGTTTTGCAAGCCTTCAAGTTGAGAGAGCTATCTTGAGCTTGAAAGATGGAATTCTATTACTAGTACATACTTAGGAAAATTATTAGTACTTCAAATTGTTTGTCAAAATCAAAATTAAAAGATTGATCATGCAAATGGTCAATAATCTCCCCCTTTTTGGATTTGATAAGCAATTTTATTAAATAATAAATAGTGTGTATTATAATGAAGGCTCCCCCTTATAAGTTGAATTGATGCAATGAGAATTGAATATGCAATATAATAGCTCCCCCTTAATGTGTGCATGGCTTGAAAAGATATTTTACATACTCAAGTGCATGTGTTTAAGATGCTTGACAATGATTCACATTCTCATTGTCAATTCAAGTAAGTGATAACCATAAATAATAGTAACTTAAATTGTAATTAACACAAAACATTGACAATAGTCTTTGATTGCACATATAAAAATAACAATAACATCATAACACATTATAACAATATCCATTAATCTTCTCCCCCTTTATCAAAGAGCAAAAAGAGGGAGGAAAAAGAAAACTAAAACATAAACAAAAGTAAAAACGAAAACATAACATAAACAACTTAAAGAAGTAGAGATGGAGTCCCAAACTAATAAACTAAAAGTAAACTAACAAAAAATAAAGAGAGGCTCAAGCATCATTGTCATAATGGGGGTTTTGAGGGTCTTGAAATGAAGGAGGTGGAGGAGGAATCCATTGACATTGCATATTGTAATGAGAATAGAGATGATGGACATCAAACTTTAGGTGATCCATCATTTGGTCAAACTGATCAAGACAGGCATCCACATTATAAAACTGGTTATTGAAATTTGCCTCAAGCAAAGACATTTTATCAAAGAAGTGGCCAACCCAAGCCGGTTCATCTTCATGGCCTTGTGCATCCCTAGAAGATCCTTTAACACCTATTGCTCGTTTCCTCTGAGAAGGAGGAGGAGGAGGATGTTGGCTTTCATCTTCATTGCCAACCTCTTGATCAAGACCAAAAGTGCCAATCCTCTCTCTATATCTTCAAGGTCTTAGGCAAGCTCCTCATCAATCTATTCTTCTTTTATCTTTGCATATCCAATGTTCCCCACTCTTCTTGAATTGTCTATAGTTCTTCAAGAGGTTTTCACCAAGAATAGAGTAAGGTATCATATCAAGGGCGGAGAGATTGACCCTAAAGTGGTTTACAATTTTGGTCACAATGCCCCCTATGCAAAGACTCCTACTAACACTATCACTTGCTAGCCATAACCTCTATTGGAGCCATCTACCCAATTCAACATCCATATTATCCACAATGTAATGAAGTAAAAAGAGATCATCAGATGAAATAGCCTCATTGCTAAGTCCCCTAGAATGGATTGAATAGGTGATAAATCTATAAATGTACCATAAGGCTTTGGATGAAAGGGAGGAGGATTTTAAGTGGACTCGCAATAAAAGCACTAGCATTAGGTTTGGCATGATGAATCAAAAAGTTATAGGGTGACCAAATAGTATTGGCTGAAGCAAGGCCCCTTGTTTGAAACCAAAGACATTGTCAAATTGTTGTGCTATTAAAAATCGATCTCTACCCCCCAACTTAAATCTTATGCTATTTAGAGGGTTTTATTCATCTATGAATTGAATCCTAAGGCATATAAGTTGAAAGAAATTCAATTACTAGAGGAGAATATGTAGGGTAAGATTAAAAAGCAAAATCAAACATCCAAACCCTCTCAAGAAGGTGTTTCACTTCCTTAAAGCAACCTAATTTTTCTAGAGTGGATTGAGACATGTACCATGAGGGGATGATTGATCTCTTGCCAAAATGAGTCATTCTACTTCTAATTTGACTTGAGGAGTATAAAATTGGAGGTATTTTCTTTGGTTGATCTTTGGTGGCATGCCTTGATGAAGAGGAAAGGCAACATCTTTTATTGTTGATTTCTTGGGAGCCATAGAGATGATGGGATGGAGATGAAATAATGCAATGAAGTAAAAAGAGATCATCAGATGAAATAGCCTCATTGTTAAGTCCCTTAGCATGGATTGAATAGGTGATAAATCTATAAATGTACCATAAGGCTTTGGATGAAATGGAGGAGGATTTTAAGTGGACCCGCAATAAAAGCACTAGCATTAGGTTTGGCATGACGAATCAAAAAGTTATAGGGTGACTAAATAGTGTTAGGTGAAGCAAGGCCCCCCCTTGTTTAAAACCAAAGATATTGTCAAATTGTTGTACGGTTAAAAATTGGTCTCTACCCCCTAACTTAAATCTTATGCTATTTAGAGGGTTTTGTTCATCTATGAATTGAATCCTAAGGCAATAAGTTTAAAGAAATTCAATTACTAAAGGAGGATATGTAGGGTAAGATAGAAAAGCAAAATCAAACATCCAAACCCTCTCGAGAAGGTGTTTCACTTCCTCAAAGCAACCTAATTTTTCTAGAGTGGATTAAGACATGTACCATGAGGGGATGATTGATCTCTTGCCAAAATGAGCCATCCTACTTCTAATTTGACTTGAGGAGTATGAAATTGGAGGTGTTTTCTTTGGTTGATCTTTGGTGGCACGCCTTGATGAAGAGGAGAGGGAACATTTTTTGTTGTTGATTTCTTGGGAGCCATAGAGACAATAAGATGGAGATGAAATTTACAAAGAGATGGAAGTGCTAAAAGAGGAGAAGAGAACAGCAAAAAAAAAAGAGAGTTAATTAAGAATTTTTATGGTTATGAATTGAAGAGGGGATAAAATGGGTTATTTATAGGAGAAGTGAGTCATAAGTTAGTCCTTAAATGAAAAAAAATAGTGGTAATGTGCAGGTAGCCGTTTAAGAGAGGAAAGAGTGAAGGAGAGTGAGAGTTCCTAAAAAAGATGTAACTTTTCTTCCATCAGGGCGCTCCTCATAGTTTGCTCATGACCGTGAGTGGCGCTCATAAGGGGCGCTGACCCCTGAATAGACACGACTCACTGTAACAGCTCATAACCATTTTGCCCTCCAGACCCTGAACTTTTAAACTTTGTTCAATTAGGTCCTTAAAAAGGTTGCAATTGAGTCCCTATGAACTCAACTAACATAAAAAAAAAAGAGATCATTTAAGGGAAAATAAATTTTAATTAAAATCAAGGACATATTTAAGTAAAATTAAGCATGCAAATGTAGAATCTTATAAACAAATTAATTTTTGCTATTTTTAAATAATTAATTATTTGAATGAATTGTAATAATTAACAATTAAATATCAAATTAAAAAAATCGCATATGAGCAACTTCTGTAATTAGTTGCACATACACAAAGTTAAAACTTGTGTATCAAAAATAAAAATCATCAATGTCACATATAACACAAAAAAAAAATAATCACGAAATCATTATCATAGTCACATTGAAAATTAATACAAACATATATTATAAGTATAAAAGATAAGCAAACAATCATTGTCAAACTCATAGAGAAACAAGTTTAAGATCAATTCTTTAGTATTAAGAGCACTTTGAAAGTATGCATAGAAAATGATTTATGAGTGTGAGTATGCAAGTGATAAATAAAAATTTTAAAAGGCTAAAGATTGTAACTAGAAAATGCAATGATAAGCTCTTAACTTAATACCAATGCCAAAAGAAATTATTAGCATCAAAGAACAAGAGTGAATCAAGTCAAGCTAACACCATCTAACATCCTAAGCTCATGCTTAATGAAGTTCATTCTTTCTTCACTAAGTGGCTTAGTAAAGATATTTGGCAGTTGGTGATTAGTATCAACAAATTTAAGAGTAATGTCACCATTTTGCACATAATCATGCAATAAATGATGCCTAATGTCTATATGCTTGGTTCTTGAATATTGAATGGGGTTCTTGTTAAGATTTATAGCACTTGTATTATCATATTTGATTGGAATGTGATCAATTCCATCGTCATAGTCCATTAGTTGTTGTTTTTGCCATAACACTTGTGAGCAACAATAACTTGCCACCATGTATTTGGCTTCAACAGTGGACAAGGCAACCGAGACTTGCTTTTTGCTAAACCATGAAATTAAAAAATTTCCTAAAAATTGGCAAGTTTCGGAAGTGCTCTTTCTATCTAGTTAACAGCCGACAAAGTCGGCATCCAAATAGATAATCAAATTAAATAAGGGACTCCTAGGATACCAAAGTCCTATATGTAAAGTTCCAATTAAGTACTTAAAAATTCTTTTAATAGCATTTAAATGAGACTCTTTTGGACTAGATTGAAACCTAGCACATAAGTATGTAGCAAACATTATATTCGGTCTACTTGCGGTTAAATAAAAAAAGGGATTTGATCATACCTCTATAACGCTTTTCATCAACCAGTTTCTCATTCTCATCCTTGGTGGGTTTGGTAATGGTGCTCAGAGGTGTCTTACTAGCTTTGGCTCCTTCCATACCAAAATTTTTTAGAATATCTCTTATGTACTTTGCTTGGTTGATGAAAATTCCATCCTTATATTATTTGATTTGAAGGCCAAGGACGAACTTGATCTCATTCTCACCTATCATGCTCATCTCAAATTCCACTTGTATCAACTTAGAAAATTCTTCACACAAATAATGATTAGTAGCACCAAATATAATGTCATCTATATAGATTTGCACAACAAGTAAATCATTGTTGAATATCTTGATAAAGAGAGTTGTGTCTACTTTTCCTTTAGAGAATCCTTTCTTTATTAGAAAGGTGCTCAATCTCTTATACCAAGCTCTAAGAGCTTGCTTCAATCCATACAATGCTTTGGTAAGTTTAAAAACATGATTTGGAAACTCAAAGTTCTCAAAGGTTGTTCAATATACACTTCTTCTTAAATAAAACCATTTAAAAATGCACTTTTAACATCCATTTGAAAAAGCTTGAAATCCATGTGTGATGCATAAGCAAGTAACATTCTAATGGCTTCTAACCTTGCAACTAGGGCAAAAGTTTCATCATAATCAATTCCTTCTTCTTGATTATAACCTTCGGCCACTAACCTAGCCTTATTTCTAGTAATGATACCTTATTCAATTAGTTTGTTTCTATACACCCATTTAGTACCAATAATGGGATAGTTCTTAAGTCTTAGAACCAAGTTCCAAACTTTGTTTCTTTCAAATTGATTGAGTTCTTCTTGTATAGCAAGAACCCAAAAATTATCTTCCAAAGCCTCACTAGTGGACTTCGGTTAAATTTGAGAAAGAAAAGCTAAATTAATAAGAGGTCTAAGATGAGATCCAGCAGTTACCCCTTTAAATATGTCACCTATGATAAGCTTTTTAGGATGATCTTTCTTGAATTGTCAATCCTTGGGTAACTCCTCCCTCAAGGTGAGTTGAGGAACATCTCCTTGCTCTTCCTTGCTTAGAGCTTCTAGTTCCAAAGGCTTACTTACATCCTTTTCTTGAAGACTCATCTCCAAAAAGTCATCTACAATATCATCAACACAAGTAAGATCCTTTCTCGGATTAAGTGGGTTAGATTTATTAAATACTATATGCATGATTCCTCTACTACTAGAGTTCTTTTATTAAAGACTCTATAGGCTTTGTTAGAAGTGGAATATCATAAAAAATGTGCCTTCATTGACTTTAGAATTAAATTTTTCAAGGTTATCCTTGGTGTTCAATATGAAGCATTTGCACCCAAATACTCTAAGATATGAAATTTTGGGTTTTTTATTATTCTAAAGCTCATAAGAATTTTTATTCAAAATAGGTCTTTTGAAAACTCTATTTGAATGTAACAAGCGGTATTGACAGCTTCCGCCTAAAATTATAGTGGCAAGCTATATTCATGGAGCATGGTTCTAGCCATCTCAACTAAAGTCCTATTCTTCCTTTTAACTACCCCATTTTGTTGAGGAGTTCTAGGAGAAGAATAGTTGTGAAAGATGCCATTTTATTCACAATAATTTTTGAAAAACTCATTTTTCAAATTTAGTTCCATGATTACTTCTTATAGATGAAATGCAAAAGCTTTTTTTTCTTTTTAAACTCTTTCTGTAAAACTTTGAAAATCTTTAAATTCATCATTTTTATAAGCTAAGAAACTAACCCAAGTAAATCTAGAGTAGTCATCAACAAGCAAAAATGCATAATGCATTCTACCTAAGCTAGCTACCCTAGTAGGACCAAATAAATCCATGTGAATTAATTCTAAAGGTCTAAAGGTGGACACTATACTTTTGAGCTTAGATGATAACTTAGTTTGTTTCCTTTTTTGACAAGCATAACAAGTCTTGTCCTTAGTGAACTTGAGTTTGGGTAATCCATCCACAAGTTCACATTTACTAAGATCATCAAGAAGTTCAAAATTAACATATCCTAACCTTCTATGTCATGTCCATAAATCATGTGAGATATTTAAGTTCTTTATTATCTACCTTTTTTAGATCAATAACATACACATTATCTATTCTTTCACCACTAAAAATCACTTTGTCATCATCAAGACTACTAACAAAGCAATTTTTTAGGTAAAAGATGACCTTATTCCCCTATATTACATAATTGACTAATACTAAGCAAATTATACTTCAAACCATCAACTAAAAGTACATGATGAATAGATAGGGTTTAGGGATTACCTATTTTGCTAATTCCAACAATCTTCCCTTTAGCATTATCTCCAAATGTCACATTGCCTCATTCTTTTGCTTCAAGGGAGGTGAATTGGTCTTCGTCTCCCATCATGTGCCTTGAGCATCCAATATCAAGATGCCATTGACTATTCTTCTTGGTGGACTTAAGGTACACCTATATTCAAAAAATTTAAACATTCTTTTGAACTTAAACCTTAGTTGGTCTAGGTTGGTTAGTCTCAAAGTAATCCAAGGGCAATAATTGCAAGTGTAATCTTCTATAGAAGTATACATTGCTAGTGTGATCTTGGGTCATGCAATAGAAGCATCTAACATGAGAAAATCTATTTCTTCTAGAGGCATATTGATATTTTACGTTAGTGTATTGCACATTTTTCTTGTGAGTTCCATATCTTATAAATTGTGCATAAAAGTTTTGTGGATATATCCTAGATTGCTTATAATGTGTAGAGTGAGTGTGAGACATGCAACTATAAGTATAAGTGTGGTGTAATAGTGAAGCATGCTTTAAAGTGTTGTTTCTAGTGTACATGTAAGCACGTCTAGGTTGAGGTCCTTTGACATGAGTCTTGGACCTATGAGCTTTAGGAGAATGAGTCTTTTTTTACTCTTCATTTGCTTTAGGTGATTTAGGCTTCATAGTGCTAATGACTTGAGCCTTATCACTCACATTAGATGAAGAAGAAGAAGAGTGATTTTTTAGCTTTAACAAATATGGTTTGACTTGATGATGAGGATGGTACTCCATTAGAGTAGCCCAAGCCATGTGTATTTTCATAAAATCTTTGTGAGTCTAAAAGATTATTTAAAGTGTCCTTTCTTTTATTGAACTTTGAAATTAAAGATTTTAAATTCAATTTTTCTTGTGAAACCTTTTCATTTTCATGTTTAGCTTTCTCAAGTTCACTTTTCAAAAGAGAGGAGTTCTTTAAATCATTTGCGATTTGTTCACTTGATAAAGCAATTTTTGTAAACTCATTTTTCAAATTTTTAAAATCTTTTGACATCTTTTAAAACTCTTACTTATAATGCTTCTTCTTTGAAAAAATATTTTTGCATTTAAACATGAGCTTGCTCATAATATAGCTATCATCATCATCATCATCACAACTATTATTAAAGCTATCATGTTCATCACAAGAAGAATGAGAAGTAGAAAGTACCTCATAAAGTAAAGATTGGCAACTTCTTGTTGCTCCTCTTCTTTTTTCGAATCGGATGAGTCATCCCAAGTAACTTTGAATGCCCTCTTCTTATCCTTTGCTCCATTGCTCTTAAATTTTAACTTGGGGCACTTATTTCTTATGTGATCCGATTTCTTGCATTCATAGCAAGTGACTTCCTTATTCTTCTTCCCTTCATTCTTCTTGTTCTCTTTTTGCCTTGAAAAGTTCTTTCTTCTCAAGAGTTTCATGAAGCTTCTAATGATCATTGCAATCTTATCATCTTCCTCACTAGAGTCAATAAGGCTTTCATCATCACTTGCATCTTGAGAAGCTTTTAAGGCAATCCCTTTTTTCTTTTCATCCTACTCTTCTCTTTCATCTTCCCTTTGCTTTAAGGTGAGCTCATGAGTTAACAACTTCCTAATGAGAATATCAGTAGAGAATTTGGATAGATCATGAGCTTCCTCAATGGAGGTCACCTTTGATTCCCAATCCTTCTTAGGTAGGATTCTTAAAATCTTGGTGTTGATCTCCTCCTTTGAGTAGTGTTTTCCCAGCTTCTTTAGAGTTGTGAGAAGAGCATTGAGATTGTTGGTCATTTCAGTGATTGACTCTTGTGGTTTCATCTTGAAGAGTTCATATTCATAGACATGGAGTTGAAACTTCTTGCTCCTTACTTGCACATTCCCTTCATAATGAATCTTAAGAGTCTCCCAAATCTCCTTTACGGATTGATAATGTTGAACTTTGCCTCCTTCATCTCTAGACATTGAGGCAAGTAGAATGGTCATGCTCTTCTTGTTCTTGTGATTTTCATCTTTTTACTCTTGACTCCATTGACTTCTATCAATGAGGAACTCAACATTATCAATTTTGGTTTTTAAAGCTTCCTAACTATCCACAATCATATCCCATAATCTAATAGAGTTCTATTTTGAACTTCTAATATGAGTAGTCTACACCATCAAAGAAAGGTCTCAAAGAAGAGAAGTTTATGGTTTCACTCCTCATGATTTTAGCTTCTTACAATGAAGTTCCAAGAAGTTAAGCTCTGATACCAAATGAAAAGGGCCCTAGAGGGGGGAGGGGGTTGAATAAGACTAATAAAAAATTAAAGGAAAATAAACATTAATTAAGACCTAGAAGAAGGTTTATAAGCAAGGTAAAAAGGAAGATCAAGAACTCAAGAATTTAAGGAGTTTAATTCACAAATTGAATCTACATCTCCACCTTACTTATCCCTAAGTTAGGATTTTTAACACCCATACCAATCTTATTAATCAAGATTGAGTTTACAAGAGTTTTAAGGCTCAACTCTAACCTTTACAACACAATGAGTTTTTCTAGGCTAAATTCTAACCAAATAATTAATCACAAGTGTTTTGAGACTTACACTTGAACCTAACTCGCTAGTATTAACTCCTCACTTCCTTTTTTTAACCCAAAAAAAGAAGATGAAGAAGAGAGCTAACCTAGCACATAGCTAACACTCAATTTTACAAAGAGAATTTTGAGAGAATGAGTAGCTCAATAAGATGTTCAAAGCATTCAATACATAACCAACTTGTAAGAACTTGTTAAATGAAGTTTCAGAGCTAATATATATTGAATGAGGATGGAAAATGGTTGTTAAAGATCATTAATGTCCTCCCCATGCTTCTCTAGCCTTTAATAAATGAATTTTAGCTTTTTGTAGTCGAGGTAGCGCTCATAGTCATGAGGGGAGGCTCCTGCTCGTGGGGCTTGAACATTATAGTCGTTGGAGCTTCAATTAGCCATTGGAGGGTAGTTTGTGTGCTGCTCACGATCATGACCCACTCGTGAGGGTCGGTCGTGAGGAGCACAAACTTGCTCGCTCATTTCATTGCAAGCTTCTCGTTCAACTCGTGAGCACCCACACGATCTAGAGGGCTGCTTATGAGGGGAAGTCTATAGTCGTTGGAGCTTCAACTAGCCATTGGAGGGTAGTTTATGTGCTGCTCACGACCGTGACCCACTCGTGAGGAGCACAGACTTGCTCACTTTTTTGCTTGCAAGCTTCTCGTTCAACTCGTGAGCACCCTCACGATCTGAAGGGATGCTCATAAGGGGTAGTCTTGTTCTTAAAAACTTGATTTTTGATATTCCCTTTTGCACCCACTTGAGTTAAGAACTTGTATAGCTTCTAATGCTTCATGAATTAGCATGTAAAAGCTCTTCATAAGAGTTTTGTAAGCCTTCAAGTTGAGAGAGCTATCTCGAGCTTGAAAGATGGAATTCTATTGTTAATACACACTTAGGAAAATTATTAGTACTTCAATTTTTTTTTTCAAAACCAAAATTAAGAGATTGATCATGCAAATGGTCAACAAAAATATATACCTATAACTATATTTAATGAATAATAAGTATAAAATTAATTATTATTTTTGTAAGTACCTTAGAGGAGGTGAATAGGCCTAATAGAATTTAACAGAAGATTGAGAGAAATTAAAGGAAATAAAAAAGAGAGATTTAAGAACTAGGAAAGAAGAAATATGAACACAAAAGATTTAAGGAGTTCGAATTATAAACAATTATACATCCTTACCTAACTTATTCTCAAGTTAGGATTTTTAAACCTATCACTTAATTGATTCCCTTATATTGATTACAATTGAGTTTTTAAGGCTCAACTCAAACCTATTATACAATGAGTTTTTCTTGGCTAAACTCAAATCAATTCCTAAAATCCCAAGTGTTTTATAGCTTACACTTAAACCAATCCCTTTAGAGTTAATTCTTACTTCCCTTCTTATTAACCCAAGAAAGAGTAGAAGATAAGAATCCTAACTCTAATCACACAACCCCAAAACTCAAAGAGTATAATAAGAATTGAAGATTACAAAGAGAGCTTTAATTGCACAATTGAATTCAAAGAAAAATTAGCTCAACCAACTATCTAACTTGTTAAATGAGGTTTCAAGTCTTGTTTATATACTTAGAGACTGAAAATTAACTGTTGGGAAGCATTAAACTCGTCCTTAAACTTCTCCTTCTTTATTTAATGTTGATTTAGCTTTTTGTAAAGTTTTGTATGCTCATGATCGTGGGACATAACAACTAGTTGTTGCATTTAATTTCTGCCTGTTGAAAGCTTGCCACGTCACTCATGAACTTAATCATGATCGTGACAGTTATGCTCACGATTGTGAGTTTGATCTTGAGGAACACCGAAAGACAACCTCATTTTGGTACTGATGATCACAAGTAAGGTTGCATAGATTACGATCGTGACTCCTCTTATGAGGAACACCATGAGATGACGACTAAGGGCTTGCATTTTATCACAAGCTAAACAAGCTTCCTCATGATTGTGACCTTGATCATGAGGACCACTGGAACCTTGAGTTAAGAAGCTTTGCATGACCCCAAGTAGTCTTGACTTCCTCACGATCAGGATAGTAATCATGAGGAACACTAGATCTTTTTCATTTCTGAAAGTCTTTTGGCTTACGAACAAGTCTTGCTTCCTCATGATCATGACTAAAATCGTTAGGAGGATTATAACTTGAACTCTTAAGGACTCTTAGTTGCTTTTAATTTGTGGGGGTGCTAACGATCATAAGGGCACTTGTTTTTGAGCTTCAAATGATTATTAAAATGTACCCATCTTATATACACACTTAAGTACATAAATTAACACTTCAAAATTGATTTGTTAAGGTCAAAATATGGAGAATTACACATTCGTCATGTAAATGATTAACAATTTTTATTTTTTATCTAATATATATATATAT
>CATIWK010008498.1:0-10924 GCA_949634005.1 Mallotus japonicus | reverse complement strand
CTCCTTCCTTTTTTTTATTTTTATTTTCTCTTTATTATTTTTTATTTCTCTTTTTTCCTTATTATTTTTTTTATTTTTATTCTTTCCTCCTTCCTTTCTTTTTTATTTTTAATTTCTCTTTATTATTTTTTATTTCTCTATTTTTTTGGTTTTCATCTTATTTCAAAATTTTTATCTTCTCATTTTTTCCTTTTTTTCATCTTTTTATACTAGTGGAGCATTAGCCAATATATTTTTTTGGATTTTATTTCATAAATTTTTTGACATTTTATGCTGAAATATAATCTCTTTTTTATTTTTATTTTTTTGTTCCCTCTTTTTTTTATTTTCTCTTTCTTTTTTAATAAATTTACCATTATTTTCTAAATGTTATTTTTTAATTTCTATAAATCAAAATTAAATAATCCTATAAATAAAATAGTTAAAAAATGTAGTAGTACCATTAAATTAATTTTTTATTGAATTTTGTTAAAAGAGGGCTAGCATGCATTGCTCTATGAAATGCTTTTTTATTTTTTTTTTTTATGTTTTGTTTATTTGTAATTTTTTTTATTGAATAGGGTGTTTAAAATGTTGATTCTATTTATGTTCCTATTTATTCTGGTGGTCTTGGTGGACAGAATGTGAATGGTGTTGATATGGTATATATTGTTATTATTTTTTTGTAATTTATTTTTTGTTACTTTTTGTTTTCTGATACCTTTTTTAAAATTTGGTATCTTTTTGGTTTTCTTTTGGTTTCTGATACTTTTTTGTTTTATTAATGGCAATGTAGTTGTATCATAGGGTTTCTTTTTGTTTGTTGTATTTATACAATCTGTATTTTATGTCCAAATATTCCATAGTTGAAGGAGAGTTATTATTTTGATTTTATTTAAATTTTTTTTTGGTTTATTTTTTGTTTCCAATACATTTTTGTATCCTTTTGGTTTATTTTTGGTTTTCGATTCATTTTTTTGTATGATTTTGGTTTATTTTTGGTTTTCGATTCATTTTTTCCGATTCGTGATGCTGAAGATGATTTTTTCAGTCCTCATGCATAGAAAAGGGAGCACAAACCTACCTATATCTTAAAGTCTCCTTTTGTTATTATATAGGAAACTGAAAATAAACCAAAAGTATATAAAAAAATATACTATAACTTAAAGCTAAACATTTTCTTTGGAGTGAAGTGAGTTATAATTATTGTAATAGAAAAATTTTAAAGAAATGAATATGTTTTTAAGTTTTTTGATGTTGTTGAGTCGTAAGAGGATGCTGCCATTTTATATTGCATTAATAATTTGGTATCGTTTTGGTTTTCTTTTGGTTTCTGATACTTTTTTGTTTTAATTTGGTATCATTTTGGTTTCTGATACTTTTTTTTTTTATTAATGACAATGTAGTTGTATCACAGAGTTTTTTTTCTATGTTTATTGTATTTATGCAATCTTTATTTTATGTCCAAATTTTTCATAGTTGAAAGAGAGTTATCATTTTGATTTTCGTTGTATATGTTTTTGGTTTATTTTTGTTTCCGGTTCATTTTTTGTATTCTTTTAGTTTATTTTTTTGTTTCCGATTCATTTTTTATGTCCGTTTAGTTTATTTTTGGTTTCTGATTCACTTTTCTGTTTTAGTTTTTTTCTTTTTGAAGAATGTATATGAGATTTTTTGTTCAAACCACATCTTCCCTTATGATGAGAATTTAAACCACTTTAACTAATTAAAACATAAATTAAAAAGATTTCAATAATAAATATGATGACGAATCTATGGTAATATATAAATATGTTTTTAATATTTGCTTTTAAACTATAATTTATGTTATTGTAAAATTCAAATATGAATAAATGCTGATTCAATTTGTAACCCCAATAATATTGCCAGTATAATAATTACTTTTTTCATTCAATTATTTTCTAAGATTAGCAAATATTTTGATTTATTGGTGTCAAAAATTACTACATTTCAATCTATTGCTTATTTATACTAAACTTTAAAAGTTGAAATATTTTGACTTATTGCAGATTTATATTAAATTTTGAAATTTGATAAAATTAGTACAATTTAATATTTTATTTGTAATTATAGTACAATTTCAATTTAGTAAAAATTAAAAATTAAAATGCATGGTGGTAGTATTTCTAAAGCTTCTAACTTTTGACATCGGTGGAGTTATAGGGCCCATAATATATCAAATCGAAGTTAATTCAGAGATCTATATTTGTTTATAAGTTTACTTGTAATAGCCCAAGTTTTGAGCCCAAATTCGACTGTTTAGGGTTGTTTTGAGGTCTTTAAAGTTTTATGTCTTTTTTTATTATTTCTGAATTTTGTTTCGCCTTTTGGTCATTTTCTTTTTAGGATTTTATCATTAGCCTTTTTTTTATATATACAAAGGAGGGGGAAACCCATTAACTATAAATAACTCTAGGGAAGGAGACTCCTAGTAAGTCTTCAGCTAACAAACGCTGAGCTTCCGGAGGAGGGAGCTCGATAATCTTACAGCCATAATCCTGTTGCAAAGAGAGATTCGCTAGACAGTTCACAACACGATTAGCTTCACGAAAAACATGGACAACTGACACCTCCCAGTTCTTAGAAAGCAACTCTTTACATTTGAAAAGCAAATTAGCAGCAGCCGAAACATGAAGATTGCTACCAATTAAAACCTGGCATACCGCTGTAGAATCAATTTCCACAATTAAACGAGGACAACCTGTATCCCAAGCCATTGCTAAGCCTTTATACACCACCCACAATTCAGCCACAAAAGCCGTACATGAACCCACATTACATGTGAAACCTTTAATCCAATTCTCCTGACAATCCCTGAGAACTCCACCGCCACCCGCTAAGCCCGGGTTACCCTTATAAGCCCCATCAGTATTTAGTTTCCACCAATTTTGTGGTGGTGCCAACCAGCTAATTAACTCCACCCTGCTAGGACCAGGAGTCCCAAGCTTCTCAATGGCAAGACAAAAGCCTTATCAATGTACCTCCAAAGGTTCCGTAAAAAAACTAGACTATCATTGAGATTAACGGTAACATGACGAAAAACACTAGCATTATGCCACTTCCACAACCACCAAATAGTCATTGCGAAATAAGTAGCCCAAGAGGAGCGGCTGCCATTGTTAATCTCGCCTTACAAATTATTCCTGAGCCAGTCCTTAAAATCAAAACCTTGAGCTTTTAGCCACATACTAGTCCCCAGTAAACTCTTCCAAATCTGCATAGCCAAGTTACAGTCACGAAATAAATGAAGGAGAGTCTTATTATTACCATGGCAACGCGGACAAGCAGCATTCTGCCCAAAACCACGCCTACATCGCTCAACATTGGTCATTACCTTCTCATGCATAACTAACCAAAGAAAAATCCGATAACGTTGAGGGACCTTAAGACGCCATATTAAACTCCAAATGTTGTCCACATTATCACCCAAATCCATTCTTAATGCGGCATATGCACTCTTAACCGAGAACTGGCCCGAAGACGTAAGACCCCATAGCAAGCTATCCTTAGCATCTTCATCAGTCCGAAGAGAAACAGACATGAGAAGTGATAGGATATCATGAGGTAAAAGATGTTGAAGAGTCTCAACGCACCACCCATCCAAACGCCAATAATTAGCGACAGTGTTATAAAGCTCACTAAGAGGAATCTCTGAAATGACTCGTTCATACAAAGGAGTATCGAGAAGCCACGTATCCAACCAAAAAGCTATTGAAAAACCATTTTGCACCTTCATTTGAGAACCAGAGCGAACAATGGGAGCTGCAGCAACCATGCCCTGCCAAATATTAGATGAGCTTGGGACGTCTTTGAGAGTATCTAAACCCATTGAACATTTACCATATTTAGACTGAAGAATCTGACACCAAAGATTATCAGGTTCTTGAATAAATCTCCAACAAAGCTTAGCCAAAGCCGCTCGATTGACCAATCTCAATGGCCGAATACCAAGACCACCACACACCTTGGGCTTCTCGATAGTTTCCCAGTTGACCAAATGAACTTTACGAGTGCTTCCATCATGACCCCAAACAAAATTGCAGCAAACCTTATCAATCTCATCACAAAGGTAACTTGGATTTTAGAAGTTTGCATAGAGTAGAACAACATCGTATTAAGAACACTCTAAGCAAGCGTAATGCGACCTGCCAATGACAAAGTCTGAGATTTCCAACTAGCTAATTTCTTTTTTACCCGATCCAGGATATGGTGAAAGGTAGCTTTAGAAACTCGCCCATGGAAGAAAGGCATGCCTAAGTAGAAACCCAGGTCATCTGTGCACGGAATATTAGCAACCTCCAAAATTTGATTTGCAAGAGAATTTGACACATTAGAGGAAAAAAGCATGCGAGATTTCTCAAAACTCACCTTCTGCCCTGACCAATTACAGAAAGAGTCCAAGCACTGCTTAATGATGACCATTTGATCCACTGACGCTTCGGCAAAAAAAATAATATCACCAGCAAAAAAAAGATGCGACAGTTTTGGACCATTACGAGTAATAGAAATAGGCTTCCAAACACCATCCGCAATAGTCTCATTGATCATGTGACTCAATCTCTCAATACATAAAATAAATAGATAAGGGGATAAAGGGTCCCCTTGTCTAATTCCTCTTAAAGGAGTAAATGAATTAAGGGGAGATCCATTCCAAAGGAGTTGAATCTCATTAGTGGAAGTGCAATTCATAATAATCTTGATCCAAGAAGAAGGGAAACCAGCCTGCATCAGAGTCTCTCTTAAGAAATCCCAGCTGAGCCTATCATAGGCTTTTTCTAAATCTAGTTTGATCAACATCAACCCTTTCCCACTTTTACGCCACCTCATAGTATGAATGACTTCTTGAACAACAACAATGTTATCGGTGATTTACCGACGCGGAACGAAGCTACTTTAAGTTGGAGCGATGAGATGAGGGAGGATCGTTTTGAGTTTATTAACAATCACTTTAGTTACCAGCTTATACAAGACAGTGCATAAACTGATGGCCGAAATTGACTTACAAACTCAGGGTGAGGGACCTTAGGGATTATGACCACCACGGTAGAGTTCAACTCCTTAGGAATTAATCTTGACATGAAACATTGTTGAACAAACAAAATGAGATTCTGTTGAAGAACAGACCAAATTTTTCTGGTAGAAAAAAGTGGGGAACCCATCCACACCCGAAACTTTATGAGGCGCCATATCAAATAAATCTCTATGCACATCTGCTATGGTTACCGGAGCTGTAACTCAATTCCAATCAGCCATTGGAACCTCTGGGAAGGTAAAATTCAAATGGAGCGGGCAATATTGATCGTTGCCTTGGTAAAGGTTCTTGAAATATTCTAACGCCGTAGCTTGAAGCACCAAATCCTCATAAATCCATTCCCCAGAATTATTGTGCAGGCTAGTAATTTTATTCCTCTGGCCACGGATAGTAGCAGCACAGTGGAAATATTTTGTGTTGCGGTCACTTGACGATATCCAATCATACTGAGACTTCTGAAACCACATTAATTCCTCCTGATAAAGAATTGAGTCCAACTCCACTCGGACTTTTTTGTCTAATTTAATGAGGTTTGTAGTAGCTTTATCATCCAATAAACGTTGAATACCTTTCAACCTAGCCTAACATCTTCTTTTCCGTTTTTGAAGATTCCCAAAGGTAGAAAAACTCCACTCCTGAAGTTTACTAGTTATCATTACCTGTTTCGAAATCATAGCCTCTGTACCCATACTCCAATTATGCTTTAACCAAGAATCAAATAAAGGATGAGCCTGCCAAGCTATTTGAAAATGGAATTACTTCTAAAAGTGGCCCTACTTGTCTGTCCCAAATGTAGAGAGAAGAATTGGGCAATGGTCTAATTGCAAACGTGGTAGATGGATAACCGAAGCCTGAGGAAATAAAAGGCACCATGGCATAGTGCATAAAGCTCTGTCTAACCGAGCTCCTTTAAAAGCGTCTACATTATTTCCCCTCGACCATGTAAAGCATAATCCTGAGAAACCCAAATTAACAAGTCCCAGACTATCAATAAGAGAACCAAAGCGATGGTCACGGTTGTTAATGGCTGATAGACTGTTAGACCGCTCATGAGAAAACTGAACAGTGTTGAAGTCCCCAAGTATTACCCAAGGTAACAGACTTGACCTTCCCAAATCACGAAGATGATCCCACAGCCTATGCCTGGAGCTGATATTAGGACTGCCATATACTGCTGTCAAAAGCCAAGGATCCTCATCCGGAAAAGAGAGCTCGCAATGAATGAATTGAGCATCAGAAGCAAGAAAATGCAGATTGAGAGAATGAGAGTGCCAAAAGATCCAAATACCCCCACTAAAGCCATAAGCCTCCACCCGAATCCAAGAGTCGAAGCCCACCTTATTACAAATCAAATCAGCCCATTCCGCACTAACCTTAGTCTCAATTAAAACTAAGATAGTTGGTTTATGCTGAAACAACATATCCTTCAAAACTCTTAAGGAATCTTTATTGCTTATTCCTTGACAGTTCCAGGATAAAATCAGCATAAAAAAATCAGGCAGAAGGTTGGGAAGTTCCATTCCCTTGGTCATCACCCTGTATCATATCCTCATCCAAGAGAGAATCTTGCACCCTAACATCATCATTAGTATCATCTAAAGTTTCATCCTCTGCCACACTACTTAAATACTCTTCCATATCCTTCTCATCTGCATTAAAAAGAGAGGACAGATGAGGGATATCAGGATTATTAAAATGGTGTGGGGGTTCCCTAATCTGGTCATCCTCACCCATAACCTAATTCATAGAAGGACAACGAGTAACACTGGTTCAGGTAATGGATTTACCATTATTTTTCCCTTGAACTAGGACATGGTAATCCAGGGCTGCAGCAATTCTTGGGCCTGATCCATGTCCCATTGAACCTCTACCTCCTCTAGTGGTCCTACCATGCCCTCTACTACTACTTCCCCCAGTACGAAAATTAACTTCCCTTGAGTTGTGGGGGACAGTAAAATCATCAGTCATCAAGTCCTTATTCAGAGACATTTTACCTTTCCTTTGTGCCGTGTTTCTCTCCTGTATCATAGGTTGCTGGTCCACCCGAAGTGCCTCCAGGTTGTCAAGGTGATCAGACTCATTCACATTATTATCATCAAACTAATTATTCAACACATCAAATCTTTAACCGTTGTTGTTCTTATCATTGTTTTTATTACTTTCCCTATCCATCGCATGTGGCCTGTTATTTTTTCGAGGTCTTTTACTAACCAACATCCACTTTCCATAGGCTTCAAGCACCTCCGGATTCGGCTCTGGCACCGAATCATGTCTAATCGGCTGCTGCTGTACAGTTTCATTTCCGGCTTCTGGCAGTCCTACAGTAGCTGTACAATTATCCTTCCTATGGCCATAAAGACCATATTTAAAATAAACAAGATGCATAGCTTCATATTCAATACGGCGAACCCGTCGTCATAAATAAAACTTCGACATGAGAGGTTTCGAGAGGTCCACCTCGACACACATCCTCGCAAAACGACCTCTTGTAGCAGCAGACGTGGTTTGATTAACTCATAGGGGTTTGCCAATGTGTTCACCGATCTTGAGAAAGAATTCATCATCAAAGTATTCTAGCGAAAGATTAAGAAACCATACCCAAACTGCCAGTTGTGAAATAGTGAAAGTATCAGGATCAAAGTTGTGAAACCACTTACGTACGGCTAGATAATGATCTGCGATAACCCATGGACCATCATAAAGTGCTCTCTCATACTCCTCCAAGCTGGAGAAACGAACTACATAGACATCATTACCCACATCAACAATGTCCATTACTGCCTTGATAGCCCACATAGTTTCCAATCTCCTAACCAAATAGTTGAACCCCACCATGTGCCCTATGAGTTTGATAATAAGAGCCCTTGTCCATCTATTCCATAGCCGCTTCTTCTTCTCTAGTGAAACTCGGACAATTGGGCATTCCAATTCATCCTCCTCCCCATCAGTGGATTCATCGTCAGAATATTCATCAACTGGATGGTTGAAATCCTGAGGAATAAAGCTTTTCGGTTCCGTGGTATGGTCACTCATACATGCATCACGAAACGAAACCTTACATCGTATGGGAACCCCTTCCTGGTCACTCTCCTCCAAATCATGGCTTCTGTCAGTAGTTGTCTCCGATGTACCATCCACTTTCTTGATTTTTTTATTACTTCTAGCCATTAAATCAGCCTCCTCATCATTGGAGAGAGGATTGGTGTTTGTCGTTTCCGCTGCCGCCAGCATAAGAGCTAGGCTTTTAGAGTAGTATCATTAGCCTATTTAATCATCATGTTTTGGGGAAAAAACAGCTTTTGAACATTTTAATAAAAAAAATCCTATTTTTCCAAATTTCGATATTCTTCTTAGAATCAACGAATTTTATTGCCTATTATTCTGGAATTCATTTGAATTAATATATTAGTAGAATATTGTGTTTCGGCATTCGTGTGTGAATCAACGAAACTCAATAATTATACCTTATTTTATAGATTCCGCTACGTCACACCTCCAACTAAATATACAAAATCTTTAAAGGTCATAAAGGTTGGGTAAATTGTATACATGATCACCAAATTTTGTGTTTGATTACAATTTGATCACGAAACTTTAATTTATATCTTTTTAGTTACTAAATTTTTATTTAGGTTTCACAAGTAGTTTTTATAATTATTTTTGGTCCACAACCATTCCAATAATACTTTTTTAGTCCAAAATTTGAAGATAACATACAAATGAGTCCATATTTTCTATATTAATATAAAAATTAATGAAAAACTTCAAAATTATCTTAAGGGATAAATACCTCATTTCTAAAATAATGTAAAAACATTATTCGATTAGAGAATATAATAAATATTAGAATTTATCATCATTTTCAAAAAATTTTAAAATAAACTATAAATTAATAAAATATTTTTATATTATATTATATTCAAGATTTATAAATATAATTTTTTATTTTTATTGAAATATTTTTAAATTTTTACATATAATAAACTATATATTAATAATAAAATATTTGTATATTATATTATATTTAAATAATTTATTATTATAATTTAAGAATGATATATGGACTTATTTGCATGTTATTTTCAATTTTTGAACTAAAATGGTAATACTAAATTGTTTATGGTCCAAAAAATTTTATAAGAATTGCATGTGAAACCTAAATAGAAATTTAGTAACTAAAAAGATACAATTTAAAATTTTGTAACCAAATTGTAATCAAATACAAAGTTTATTAACCATCTATATAATTTAACCCATAAAGGTTAGATAAAACAAGACATTTAGTAATGAGATTAAAAATACAAGATCTGGAAAGATATTTAAAAATCTGGAAGAATAAAACTGTTCGGGTAAGTTATGATAATTTTTTGAAATTTGGCCAAATTCATTAATCCGTACTTGTATTTTTAAAAGTCACATGATAATATCTTTATATTTGATTTTATTAACTATTTCCTCCTTCCGTTAACTAAATATTCCTTCAAGTTTTATATTTTTATTATAAATCTGAGAGAGTTTTTAAATTAGCGAAAAAAAGAAATAATTAATAAAATAAAAAATGACGGAGTATTTAGTTGACTTCTGAAAATGCAGAAATAAACTAATAAATTAGAATAAATTTTAAGGGGTGTTAGTAAATTACACAAGGAAAATGTTCTTCAGGCTTAACCAAGACTGAAACACATAGGCTTTAAACAATTAAAAAAAATCTTTTCCTTCCTCTTTTTTTTTTTTCCACCTGATTTCTCAAGAAACAAACAAAAAGGATTAAAAATATTGAGGTCAAAAGAAAAAGAAAAAAACCCAAAATACAAACCTTAAAGAAGAAATCAGAGATGGGATTCGATCATATGCTCATACGACTGCGCATAACCTTTGGCATTAAAGACTCTTTGGAGTTATCAAACATAGAAGCAGCATTATTTCCAACAAGAACCTTAACGTCTGGAGCCCCAAAAACATAAGGATTAACCACAAACTGACCCAAATGAGGACTACCATTCTCAATCTTCTTAACCACTAGACATTGGTGATCACAACTCAAACTCCCACCATCATTAATCACAGACTGCACAGCACCACTATTCACTGAGTAGAGAATATGAAAACTCAGGATCGGGTCAGATAAAGCCAACTGAGAGGATTGAGTGTTAATAGACTCAAGTTTATTAGCTGTTGAACGTTTTTTAACGTTTTTTGGAGCCTTAATCCTTTCAAGCTGAACTACACCTGTTCCTCTTTATGGTGCTTTCTTGCAAGGTTGACCTTTGTTGGGCTTTCTTCCTCGGTTACTTAGAGATGGTTCTTGCTTTGATGGAGCTGATTGAGTGTGAGTTCTTGTGGTGGGCTCTTGTTTCTGGTTAGCGTTGGCCATGAGAAAATATGAAAGTGGAGTTGCCATTCAAGAAGTGAAAGGGAGAGTTTGGTTCTGAAAGATGTAAAAAACGAAGAACTTGTGTTCATAAGAGAAAAAGATGGCAACTTTTTGAAGAAACAAAAGAACGAAATTTCTAAATCCATGTGGCAACGGATCCCACTTAGTTGGAGGTAAGTTAGTCAACCTCACTTTCCACATATACTTTTCAATTTTTAATTTTGATCAAATTAAATTTGTGCTATAATTGCAAATAAAATGTTAAATTATGCTACTTTTATCAACTTTTAAAGTTTGGTATAAATCTGCAATATGTAAAAAATTTTATGATTTTTGACACTAATAGGTCAATTATTATTTTCTATGCATATAAATTGGCCAAATTTTCAATTTAATAAAAAAACATACTTACATAATTACAAACACTTTCCAAAGTTCAAAATAATTTAATTAAAATTTGTCATTTTGATGAAGTTTAAAGAAATTAACAAAATTATTAGTTCAAAATTTAACACATA
>CATIWK010008489.1:0-13645 GCA_949634005.1 Mallotus japonicus | reverse complement strand
CTTATTATTTTTTTTATTTTTATTCTTTCCTCCTCCTTTTTTTTTATTTTTATTTCTCTTTTTTCCTTATTATTTTTTTATTTTTATTCTTTCCTCCTTCCTTTCTTTTTCATTTTTAATTTCTCTTTATTATTTTTTATTTCTCTTTTTTTTTTTTGGTTTTCATCTTGTTTGAAAATTTTTATTTTATTATTTTTTCCTTTTTTTTCATCTTTTTATATTAGTGGAGCAATAGCCAATATATATATTTTTTGGATTTTATTTCATAAATTTTTTGACATTTTATTTTGAAATACAATCTCTTTTTTATTTTTATTTTTTGTTCCCTCTTTTTTTATTTTCTTTCTCTTTTAATAAATTTACCATTATTTTTCTAAATGTTATTTTTTAAAATTTCAATAAATCGAATATATAATCCTATAAATAAAATAGCTAAAAATATTGTAGTATCATTAAATTAATTTTTATTGGCTTTTGTTAAAAGAGACTAGCATGCATTGCTCTATGAAATACTTTTTTATTTTTTATATGTTTTGTTTATTTGTAATTTCTTTTATTGGATAGGGTGTTGAAAATGTTGATTATGTTTCTAATTTTTGTAATAGAAAAATTTTAAATAAATGAATATGTTTTTAAGTTTTTTAGTGTTGTTGTGTCATAAGAGGATGCTGCCGCTTTATGTTACGTTTATAATGTGGTATCATTTTGGTATTTTTTTAGTTTCTGATATCTTTTTATAATTTAGTATCATTTTGGTATTTTTTTGGTTTCGGATACTTTTTTATTTTCTTAATGACAATATAGTTGTATCACAGAATTTCTTTTTGTATGTTTGTTGCATTAATGCAATCTTTATTTTATGTCCAAATATTCCATAGTTGAACTTGAGTTATTATTTTGATGCTACCATTTTCATGTTGCGTTTATCATTTGGTATCGTTTTGTTTTTTTTTTTTAGTTTCTGATACTTTTTTTGTTTTAATTTGGTATCGTTTTGGTTTTTTTGTGGTTTCTGATACTTTTTGTTTTGTTAATGGCAATGTAGTTACACAGAGTTTCTTTTTTGTATGTTTGTTGTATTTATGAAATCTTTATTTTATGTCCAAATATTCCATAGTATAAGGAGAGTTATTATTTTGATTTTCTTTGAATTTGTTTTTGATTTATTTTTGGTCTCCAATTCATTTTTTGTGTCCTTTTGGTTTATTTTTGGTTTCCGATTCATTTTTTTTTGTATCCTTTTGGTTTATGTTTGGTTTCTGATTCATTTTTAAAATTAATTAACTAAAATATTACGACTAATATCAGTTAGTTCATTTTTTAGTATAATCTATGATGTTTGAAAGAAACAAAAGCTTTAGGGGTGTGTCATATCCACAAGCTACAAATTTTTGAAAGACTTCAGTAGATCTGCATATACAATATATCTATGAATATACATTTGTCAATTTGACTTGAATTTCTTAAAATTATGTCAAAAGAGTTATTTCAAATAATGGTATTTCAAAAACTGAGTAATCCAGTACACAGTCTAACTCATATCAAGTTGTTCCAAAGAAAATGACACAAAAGTAAAATATAAGCAAAAAGAAATAAAAAAGAACTTTAATATGAGCACTGTGAGAAAAAGCTAAAGGTATAGATCTTATCCCATTTTAAAAGCTAAGCTTTAAAGCCATCAAAATCTCCACCAAACTCTTACCATGCATTATATTTAATATTTCTCTCGTGTCAATCAAGTCAAAGATCAAAAGAGGGACAAGTAATTGCAAATCTCATTATTATTTTAAAATAGCAAGGGAAGGGAAAAAAAAAAACAGAAGCCATAAAAAATGACTTTTATAGTAGTTTGTTGAAGTAGTTATAATCAACAGATAAATTTTTCAACCATACAGATAAAATTCCCCATCTTATTTAAATAGCCAAAGAAGCAAAATCTGCTTTTCGATTCTTATCAAATATAGAAGAATCAAAAGCAGCCTTAAAAGTGTCTTAAACTTAGCTAAATTACTGAACATGAATAAACAATCTGATTTCTTGACATCAGTATCCTTAGGCAATTGAAACCCAATACCAAGATTTTAAAAAAAATATCTCTTGACCATTAGCAAACTACACTGATAACATAAACAACTGCACTAATAGATAAACAAATGGAAATCACTCGAAATTGCACCAATTTACAGTAACCCAAATAAAAGGAAAAAATATATTAACCCAGAATTAAAGATGATAAAAAATTAAAAGAACTTACATAAGGAATCTGAATTTTCAATAAGTAGTGCATTGGAAAAACTCCTATTTCCAGTGCTAGCAATAAAGTGTGGATGCCCAGATGATGATGACGATAAAGGACCCGCCATTTCTTTCTTTTTCTTCCTCTGATGTGTATATATAAGCCAACTAAACAAAAAAAAAATTATTATGAGCAAAGGAACAAAATTTCTCTTTTTTTTTTTTCAAAGCAGATAAAAGCTGAAAATCTAAAAGCATTAAACAATATAATGAATTAACAATTTGAGAAAGCAAAAGTTGATTTTCCACCCCACATTAACTAACAATATATCCCCTGTTTCACATCAAAATAAGAAAATGGGAGTTATGAATATAAAACAGAATTCAATAGTGCCACGAGATTCTTGGATCTACACCTGAAAGCTACCATTACCAATACAAGCAATCACGCGTTTCTCTAGCACAGCCTGAGCATACCCAAGAGTTGCCCCAACTGACCAACCAATTGAGCCATACTGCATTTTGGAACTCATACCTGCAAATCCATCTTGGCAAGGGCTTTGAGAAAATCCTTCATCCATCCAAAAGCAGGTCCATTTCCAATCACCACGCGATTAGCCTGCACGATGATTGCCATCTCTTTCTTCAGAAGGAGAGAGTATCCAATAGAGCTATTGTCATCGAAAAAGGGTCTAGCAAACAAGTAAGCATATGCAGATTCCACAATCTCAGCAAAAAAGGAAGTGCTCACTGCACCCCAATAAGACCCAAACATCATTAGCAGCTCGCAAACTCAAAGGAATTCTCAAAATTAACTCCATGTGTCTAGAATTAAACAAATAAGCTATAACATCCAAATCCCCACGCCGCTGAGTAACCACAAAAAGAGAAGAGACAGTAGGGTAAAAAGAAAAATTTGAAATTTTTCTTTAAAAAAAAGAAAAGGAAATGGAGAAGAAAAGAAAAGGAAAGAGATTTTGAGGATCTGATGAAGGAGAGGAAGAGATGAGCAAGATGAGATTTTTTTTTTGTTTTGCGTTTTAATATTCATAGAGAAAACACGTGAATGACGGAAATGGGTGTATTTGGGTAATTATTATTCCGTGTTTTTCATTCTGGGTGTATTTTAGTAATTTAGAGAAAAATTGGGTATTTTAGTTATTGACTTGAGTTTTTGGGGCATTTATGAAAAAATTCCTATTATAAAGTAGTCACATTAAGTGTTACTAGGGCTGTAAATGAGTTGAGCTGCTCGCGAATTGTTCAGACTCGACTCGATAAAAGACTTTATTATTATTATTATTAGTACATAATATAAAAAATTATTTAAATTAATTTATTTTTATCTGTTTACAATTTTAACTTTTTAATTATTTTTTAAAAAAAATTTAAAAATTTAAAATATTTAAAAACATAATCTGACGTATAATCACTTATAAGATTTTCTTTTAGTTAATGAAAAAGTAAAAAATACAATTTTTTCAATTTTTATATATTTTTATTTTACTTTATTTTTTAATTTACAATTTTTATTGAATTTGATGAAATTAATATATGGATTGTATGAAATTAGTGGTTTCAATAAAATTTTTTTTGTAATTATATGTTTCATAAATTTATTATGATTTTAAAAAATATATTGTTATTTTATGGTCAAAAAGATAAATTTATACTAATCATTTTCACTATATAAATTGGTATATACCTTTTATCATAGTTTTTTTATAGTTTGTAACATTAATAATTATAAAAAACATTAAAATACTAAACTATCAAATATTAAAAATTCAAATACAAAAAAATTGTCATTATCCCTAAAAGTTACTGTTTTTTAAACTAGAAATATATAAATATATATAAAACAATTTGATAAAATTATTTAATTATTATTCACATCAAGTGGTCCTTGGTAGGGGTGTGCCACCATTCCGAGAAAACCGAATAAAAAATTGAACGACTCAATTAGATTTGGTTCGGTTTTCTTGAACAACATTTTTTATTTTTTAAATCGAACTGAATTGAACCAAAATTTAAGTTTGGTTTGGTTCGGTTCAGTCCGATTTTTATATTTAAAAAATTGATTAACCGAATTAATCAAATTTTAATATTTTCATTTTTAATTTTAAATATTATAATAATTTAATAAAAAATTAAAAATTCAGTTTCTTCTATCGGTTCAATTTTTATTTTAAAAAATTTGATTATTTCAGTTTAGTTTTATGGTTTAATTCGGTTTGATTTGGTTCTATTTTGATTCGATTCAATTGATTCAGTTCAGTCAAAAAATAGACCAAAACTAATCTAACCCACCAAATGCACACCCCTAATCCTTGGTCAAAGATACGATCTCAACAAGCTTTTCACTTTCACTGTCTAGTAAGTCTCTTTATGTATTGTATCTCTTGCAGGAAATGTAGTTTATAGACAATACTTGCTGTGGGTTCACACATTACATGTTGTAGATTCTGCTAGCTCCAAAAGCTTTTTCAAGGTCCACAGTTAAACCTTTTTCCACTAGTGTTTTCAAGGCTAATACACAACCTCTTACAGTCAAGGTGTTTTTATAAGATACAACACTAACCTAATGTTGATTGATCCTCACTACTCACTTCTTAACCCTAAGAAAGAATAAAATGAAAGAATCCTATCAACTAAACGCACACCCAAATCTCACTAGATGGGTAAATACAAACTCAACAAGAGTTTGTTTACAGGAAATGAATATATAAAGAGAAACGTGAAAGAAACAAAATTTGGTTCAATGAAATTGACAATAAATTGTTCCACCAACTCTCTAACACTTTAAGTGAAGTCTTGAGCTTGTATTTATAATGGAAGGTCCAAAATATAACAGTTGGAGCTTTGATTTTCATCCCCAATAAAACCTCCATCTTCAATTAATGTTTCTTTCACTTTTTTTTGCAGGAATCTGATGGTCCAAAATTTAATTCAATTTACTACTTAAAATAAAACCTGCCAGAGACACAATTTTAGAAATTTTTAGAGGTTTAGACACCTAATTGTAAAAAAAATAAAATAAAATAAAATAAAAATTTTGAACACCAAAATAGCAAAAGTGAAAAAGTTCGGATACTATTTATATATTTATCCTTATATTCTTTTAGTAAATGTTTTTCTGCAACAGATTTCAAGCTTGCATTTTAACTGACGTTAGGGTTGCTAACAATTTGAGTCATTCTATTATACAAATATGTGTATCTATACAGATGAAATTAGAACTATTAGATTAATATTTATTTAATTATAGCCATTGATACATTTTGCAGATATTGATATAAAAAAAAATCAACGGTTGTAATTAAATAAAAATTAATCCAACAATTTTAGTTTCATTTGTATAAATACAAACGCTTATACCATATCAAAAGCTCAAGAATTATTATATATTTGTTGATATCAATAGCCAACTTGCAATTTATTGTCTAAATGCACTCTTTTCCAAAAAAAAAAAAAAAATTAATATTTGAATCCATTATTTCTGCTGAGTAAAGTTTGGGCGTCATTTTCTATTTCAAAAGTCTGGGGGTTAGTAAGTAAAACATATTATGTTCCAGGGACTAGCTGCTTGTCCTACTTATTAGAAGCCCTCCGCCCTCGTTCAAAATTGAGACTTATTTTTGCTGCTTTCATCAGGAGAAGAAAACATTTAAGGCCAAATCTCATGGATCCTCAACCTGAACCCGTCAGCTACGTTTGTGGAGGTATGTGATACATGTCCTATGCTATGCTTTTTGGCTTTTGATTAGGGAATTCATTGTTTTGTTTGATGGGTATTTGATTGTTTGTTTTTTCGGGTAAAGATTGTGGAATGGAGAACACTTTGAAGCAAGGAGATGTTATCCAGTGCAGAGAATGTGGTTACCGTATTCTATACAAGAAGCGCACCCGCAGAAGTAATGCTTTTTGATTTGTGTTCTTTCTGGGTTTTGTTTCATTTTGCTGTTTTCCGTTTAATTTTACTAGGGTTTTGGTTTCAAAGATGGAAGCTTGGGCGTAATTTTTGTTCTTTTTGCATGAATAGTGGGCTTTTATTTTTTTTTTCTTAGTTGCTAGATACAGCTGCTGCAAATTGTAGGGATTTTTAGTTCTTCTGATTGCAACTGTTGCATAGAATTCATTTGGCAAAGATGGGTCTTTTAAGGCTTGCTTCCATTGTTTTGTTTTCTCTTGGTGGTTCATTCTGACTCTGATTCCTGTGAATAATAGGATTTCTGCCCTTGTTGTATTGCCTTCCAGTCGTGCTTGTTTTAGGTTGTGTTTCATATCAATCAGCTTGCCTTATACGATACGGAAGCGTTTCCTATTCAACATTGTTACCAACTCCTTGTTATTGTGTTCTTTTGGTGTCCTTGATAGTCAAGCTTTTGAGCCTCTCTCCCAAGTCCCAACCTCTTATTTTGTTTCTGTCCAGATTTTCAGCAGCCTCTTTAAATCAAACTTGGCAAGGTCTTTTTGGCCTTATCCCCATCATTTACATTTCAGTGCTTTGGCTTCTGTGTTAGCAGAATTCCAAGTTGCATACATCATTATGTTTCATGTTCTAAATGGAGAATTTTAGTTGATTATTATCCTTTTATGCTTGTACACAGTAGGATCTGGAATGTGAGTGTGTGATGATAGAAAATTTGATGTCTAGGTGACTTGAAAAAGATGCATGCATGGTGGAACCACGAAGCATCTACTATGTGTCATAAACAAAGGCTGGGGGCTGAGGCATATAGGAGCTAGGGGTGAGCATAACCATACCGAAACTGAAAACTGAACTGAAAATCTACAATTTCAGTTCGGTTCGGTTTGAGTTTTTTCAAAACCAAAAAATTTGGTTAAAACCTAATTAGCCGAAATTTTTAATTTATATATATAATAGTCAAATATTGCAAAAAAAATACATCTATTTTTGGTCTATGAGATCCTAGGTTCGAACCCTCAAAACCCCTTTTTCCTTTTTTATTTTCAATTTTTTAATAATTTGGTTAATGGAAAACTGAACTGAACCGTTTCAGTTCTTGAAAACTAAAAAATTGGTCAGTTTGGTTTTACCAAACCGACAGATTGCAAAACCTTAATAGGAGCCCTCATAATATGAATTCATGCGTGCAACAACTTTTGTGTTGAAAGACAATAGATATCATGCAATAAAAGATTTCTCAAGTCTATGTAGTGCATATAGGATTGGATCCCATAAAAAGACACAAATTGAGTTACCCTTCGATAAGCACTCACAGAAATGCAGATTGTCAGTTAATTTTATGGTCTGGTAAATTGAGATGTGGACTTTTTTCTCTGAACTGCTTGTCAGATAATTTTATGGTCTTGCAAATGGAGATGTGGACTTTTTTCTCTTAACTTCCATTAGGGATTAACCATCCGGTTTAATGTGAAAAATTCTTCTTGCAGTTATCCAGTATGAGGCACGCTAAGAACAGAACAAAGACATATGGCACATGGAGCGTGGTATTGAAGCATTCTTAGTTAACATACAGAAGTGTGGTTTTCCGTGTTGTTTTTGAAAAACATCTATAGGACTGGTTTATTGTAGTTCGTTATAGCTAATCTCATCATTGTTAATGGTGCAAGAATTGTTTGTGACTTCTCTGAAAGATTTACTGTTTAAAACCACGGTGGTGTTAGTGTTTCATGTTGTGCCTCCTCCATTGGGTCCTAGTGCTTAACATACATTAAATGATTTTCTTTTTTCAAAAACAATTTCTTTCCTTTTTTTTTTCTGCTACAGCATCCATAGATCATCATTACAAAGTTCAAATTTTCCTCATTTTTGATTTTATGTTACTAATTTGTGGTTGTGTTCCTAGCAAATCATTCTTTTGTGGTTTTTATTTTTATGCTCAGAATGCCTGGTTGTGTAACATAGCAAGTCTGTTTTTCAGGTAAATTATATTTATTATTTTGTAACAATGGAATTGAATGGAATTTTTTTATTCACCCAAAAGCAAAGAGAAAAGCTCCAATTTGAATCTTTATTTAAGTTGAGTTAGGCATTCGTGATCGGATTTGATTTCCAAAAATTAGTGAAATTAATATATGATCAATACCCATTATATTGGGTATGAATAATAATTCTAATATGAATAATTACTCAAATTAATTCTAAAATGAATTTAAGCTGCATTCTGAATAATAGCAAACTAAATTACCATAAAGAAGGGTAGTAAAAGATGGGTAAACTTTTGAGAGTACAAAAAGCATACTTATAACTACAGTCTAAAGATGATGATTCATTAGATCTGTAAGTTGGAATTGACTTGTCATATAGATTAGGCAAAAAGGACTTTGATTCATTTCAATGTATCAGAATACAACTAAAATGTTCTCTTTCAAATTTCCCTGTAGAAATGCCAGGGAAAGCCTGAAGGATGTGAAAAATATACAGGTAAATTAGACTTGTTTAAGGTGTCCAACAAAACACCAATTGAAACATCATAATGGCACCTCACAGCAGCACATCAGTAAGCAACTATTGGAGGTTATAATATAGAGCACAGGAAATGTCTACCGCGACTCAACTTTGAGCACTATTTTCATCAATTCGTACACGAGGTAACTTATGGCAGCTGATGGTAAAACCTGTATGCTCAGAAAATGCAAAGGTTTCTAAAAGTTAGACAACTTAAGATAGTAGTTAACATGTTTCTATCATCAACAAATATAAGCGAAGTCTAACTTCAAAAGGAAGACAAAAATACATCAACACACACACACACACACACATAAATCTCGGTCTTTCATCTAATACTGTAGAGAACTGTCATTAAACAGAATTGCCTACAAGTTATCACGATGACCCCCAAGGCAACGCAGTGTCTTCAGGTTTATGAAGAAAGAGGAAAAAGGGATAAGGGACTGGAAGAACTGGTACTTAGTACAAGAAAAAGCCAACAAAAACAATTCCAAATTAAGTCTTATGGTCTATTTTTAATGCACTAGCAGTTTCAGCCCTAATCTGTTTGTATTGGAGTTAATAGTCTTGTTACTCTTCCATCCGACTGAAAATTTATAGTCCAACATCAACCCTCAAGTTTGATGCTTGAACCTACAGTTTCTGTATTTTTGGATAATCCCACAAGGGTTGATTAGAAATTACAACAAAAAATCCTCATGCTCGGTGAACTGAATTTACAAACTCAAATCCTACTTCAATGTCATGCCCCCACATTTTTCTTAATATATATTACCATTTCCTTGACTTGACAGTGGAGACAATACACTCTAATGGCTCTATCACCTTTTTAATTGTGCAATGATCTCAATCATAGAATTTCATAGTAGCATTATTACGCACCTAATGGCATCAAATGTAATCCAGAAACACCATTAAAAAAACAAAGAATTGGATCATCCAATGTAATAAAAATGAAAGTGTCATACCTGCAGTAAGCTGGGAACTAATCCTGCATAAAGAGCAGGAATTCCTCCTTGTTCCACTAGTTTAACACCAGTTGCCAATGCATTCATCTTTTTTGCTCGGATTTGCATTTGAAGGTGTCTCCTCACAACTTCAAATGGATATGTAGCAGCTTCAGAGCAACAACCAGCAATAGCTCCATAAAGCAGTGTTCTAATGGGGCCCAACTCCAGTTGTTCCAAAGCATTCAGTTCCTGGCTTTCTTGTTTTAAGTTCTGAACTCTCTTCTTCCCTTCTGGTGAATGGAGATAAGCTGACTTTAGAATATCATACACGCCATAGAAAACTGCACCAGAAGGTGCCATGCTCACTATTGAGGGTACTAAACCCTTGTAAAGAGAAAAGAACCCTTCAGTCTGGATCATGTGGCGGAAAGCTCCAATTACACCACCCAATGCTTCCCCACCAGGCGCTACCATCTTTGTCCTTATCTGCAAAGGGACATAACTGATATTCACTAGAAAGTTGGTTCATATAACATAATAAAGCTGAGGCAACTAAGAGTAAAATATAGTTTGACAATTTTTTAAAAAAAAAAAATCCAGTAGAGTCATTTTTCACAAGAAGTCATCAGCAAAAGCAAACCACAATTTGCATGTTTGAGCAGATGGTATACATGCATATGGTTACTAAGTGATAGCAGAGCAAACCCTGCAAGTAGCATGCACATACACACAGACACATATTCGCAAAAATCAACCTTATGTAGCAATTGAAATGAGCAGACTTTTCCATAATATGAAAAATATTCAAATTTGAGCTCGTCCCAAACCCTCCTCCAAATTATGCACAAACGGTAACTACAAATAAGCTATAGGACTCGCAAAGGAAGCACAAGCAGAAAGATGGGCATCTGTTAAGATCTAAAGCTTTTGCATTGAATAAGTTCCAAAAAGAAATTATGAGCTCAGACTTACTGTTTCAACAGCAACAGATTTAGATAAAATCCTGATTTGCAGTTTATGTAGACAAAATGGACATCAAACAGAAAAACAAGAAAATTGCTGTTTCAAAAAGCAGGTCAAACAACCAAGCAACCACAATTATCAAAGGGTAGGTCATCTGGAATTCTAATTGCACTGAATGCACAGCAAATGTCAGTCAAGATGATACATGCGATAGCCTGGTCATGACTTGGATAATACCACATAATAATTAGCAGCAAATATGATATTGCAACAAATACTCAACATAACATAATTTCACATTCTTATAAGAAAATTGTAAGTAAAATCAAGTGATGACCAAAATGCATTGAATCTAAGTTAGTACATACGGTGTCCATAGGTAAGCACAGTAAGGTAGCAGTAATTCCAGCTGCAGCACCAGCAAAGAACCTATCAAAATTAGTGCTTTCCTCATTCCCAGACCATTTGAGGAGTTGATTTCTATAAGTATCATAGGCATAGAAATTGATGGACTTAAATGGAGCCGTTCGAAGAATATTAACGAAGTTCCCTTTCCAAAAGCCTTTTAGCCCTTCAGCTGCACCAATTGTCGTGATTAGCTCAAAAAGATTCTTCTGCTCACCGCGAAGTACATACTCGAGCTTCAGTCTCTCCAGAGGTGCTATAAAAGTTCTGTTTCAAAAAAAAAAAAAAAACAAAAAAACAAAACAAAATTATCGGTGAATTAGAAAACTAATTAAGCAGAAATCTGGCCGACAGACATTTTAAGAGCACTTGAAAACTGTTAACAATCTGCTTACATGAACTCAAGAATCATACAACAAATTATTTTAAAAACAAGATTCTTGATTGGCAATCAGATACAAGTTAAAAGGACTAAATAAAAAGTATTAATTTTCAATTATTGTTCTAATTCAACAGTAACTCAAACAATTCATATGTATGAAAAATCTCACTTTTGACCATCAGAATTCAATTAATCACTGTGTGTACAATAATCCAAACAGAAAAGATACAAACTTGCAAAAGATACAGCAACTAAATCATTGCAAAAAGAACTAACAATGCATTGTGTATTTGTGTGATATATATATACCAAGTAAATGCAGCAGAAACATATAGACATCAAGCAAAGCTAGTTTTATAAAGAAAACACCTTGAAACCATAGTAGCAAAAGCGCCAGCCCAGAGATGTTTGGTGGTATTGAGAGCAGCTGATCCTGATCTCCCAACTTTGACTTTCTGTTTCTCTTGCACAGCATTTCCCTCTCGGTTTCGTTCCAAACATTCTCTTGATTCCCCAACAGCATACCCTTCTTCTTCTTCTTCCTTTATCGACAAACTCACTGATAAAAAAAACCCTGAACCAGAATTGTATCTTTTTTTCACTCGACCACTGCGATTATTCAAGCTTAATACATTTCTGGGTGATGAACAGGATGTGGGTTTGGTGTTGGAGTTGTTGGAGATTAACAGAGAAACTAAAGAAGGAGAAACCGCAGCTTGATGATCGAGGAACAAGCCGCCGAGGAACAAAGGATGATCGGAGGGTTCAGGAGTATTTTGGGTGTTGATTAGAGTTGAGAAGAAGATATCGCGTCCGTACATTGTGGGGGCAAACTGAAGGCGAAAACAATTTGGAAGAAGAGGAGAAGAATATTGATATTTTAATATCCAACATGAAGAAGAGGAGCTTCAACTAGAAGAGAGAATATTTGTATGTACACACGAGTAGTGTTGTGGCTGTTTGTTCTTGTTCTTGTTGTTGGAGATTTTGAATGTGACAAAGGAATCTTGGAGATGCTGGTGCTGGTGCTGGTGGCGGTGGTGGTAGCGGCGGCGGTGATGCCGCTGCTTGCTTTGCTTGGCTTGGCTGACAACGCCACCCTCACATTGTTTTCATCAGATGGTATTTTTAGTTGTGTTCTTTCCAATACTTCAACAACTCCTTTGCTACGAAATAAGGACTTGTAGAGTAAATTTCGATTTGTCTCTTAAACTTTTTGAAAAGGTTTAAATTGCCCTTTTTTTTATATTTTTTTGTCAATTTACTCTTTCAATTTTGCAATAAAAATCAAATCAGTCCTAAAACTTTCATTCACACCGTTATTATCTGAGATGTACACAAATTGCAATGAAAATTACAAAAAAAATCTTAATAGTTTAGTTAGTCAACAAATTAGTCCATACTTTCATAAATATATTTAATAAAAAATTTATATTCTAAAATTATATTTAAATCCTTAATTTATTTATGGCATATTATATTATTAAAAAATTATATGGTCACCAATAAAATTTTAATAATTTTTTTATATATTATAATTTATTTCATTTATTATATTATTAATTTATATATTAAAACATATAATTTGAAAATATTTTAACATTATGTGTCAAAATCTTTGAAATATTTTAATATTTGTATAAAATTTTAATATTCCTATAAATAATATTATTTAAAATTTTTAAAATTATATACGTGTTAAAAATTATTAATAATTTTTTAGATTATATATTATAGTTAATTATTTTGAAATGATATTTTTTAGTATATTAATATAATATATTATTATTTTTAAATTTTAGCACATAAATTTATATGTTTTAATATATTTAGTGTTAACTATCATGAAAAATATTTTACTATTATTAGTGTTTAAGTACCAAATTCCGATTTCGATTTTTTGGTCCAGCGTAACTTATAATAGTTCGGTTCGGTTTTATATCAGAGAGCTCATGATTTCTGAACTCGCTCTTAACATTTTGCTTTAGAAAAGTCAAACGGTAAATAAAGATTTTTTTATTCTGAAATTTTCAGTTTAATTTTTTAGAACGGTTTGAATTTTTCAAGACCTATGCACATCCCTAATCGGTTGTAATTAATAGAGAGATTTTTTATTTTTATTTATTATTATTTTTTTCATTTTGACGAAGTGGCTTGTACCCCTGCCATGGATGGGAGAAGAGCATGAAGGGAGCAGGATTTGAAACCGACTCTCAATCTTGGGTGTCACTCACTTTGACCATTTTAGCTACACAAATGGACTAATAGAGA
>CATIWK010008427.1:0-11849 GCA_949634005.1 Mallotus japonicus | reverse complement strand
TTTTATCCTTATATTTATTTTTTAATTTTCTCTTTTTATTTATTTTTATTTTTTGCTTATTTTTTCTTATTTTCTGTTATCCTTATTGTTTAATTTTTTAATTTTTCCTTATTTTGTATTTTTTATTCTTAGTTTTTTTGTTTTTTGTTTTTGTTTTGGGTATATATATATAGGCATTGTGCTCTATTTCAAAGATTATAATTAAGATATTTAAATTATATAACTCATATTAGTTTTAATAAATAATTGAAGTTTCAAATATTCTAGAAAAATATTCTGAAATATAAATCTGCATATATATATATATATATTAGGCTGATATTATTTTATTTATTTTATACACGAAAAATAAACTAAAATATACAAATAATAAAATAGAAATAAATGAAACATATTTTCAAGTTTCATGCATTTGAAAAAAGATGGGCACTTAGATTCAAATTAATTGATATGCATATATCAATTATTTTTATTTTAATTAATTGAATACAATTATATTAGAAATTTATTAGTCAAGGCCAACTATTTCTTTGATAATTTTTTTCTAACAATATATAATTACTTAAATTATCATATTCAGATACTGTTTTTATGAGTTTGAGATATTGTTTTCAATTTCAGATACTGTTCTTACTTTTAGATACTTTTTTTGAGTTTCAGATACTTATTATATTTAGATCATATACTTTTTTTCTATATCATATTCGAATAAGGTTCCGAAAATATACGGATAATATTCAAAGATGTATATAACTGAATAATGAATATGACACATGTTTTGCATTTTCAACATATACGAATAAGATTCCAAAATTATACTGATAATATTCAAATATATATATATAATTGTATAATGAATATGACACATATTTTGCATTGCGAATAAGATTACGAAAATATACGAATAATAATAAAAAAATGTATATAACTGAATAATGAATACGACACACGTTTTGCATTTTCAACATATACGAATAAGATTCCGAAAATATACAGATAATATTCAAAAATATTGAATAATGAATATGACACTTGTTTTGCATGTTCAACATATACGAATAAGATTTATAAAATATTCGGATAATATTTAAAAATGTTGAATAATGATATGACACTTGTTTTGCACTTTCAACATACACGAATAATATTCAAAAAATATTTGGATAATATTAAAAAATGTAGCTAACTGAATAATAAAAAATATGTCACCTGTTTTGCATTTTCAACAACTTATTCCAACAAGCAATATCAGATACTTGTTTTTAATTTTTAATAAATTGTATCTGACAGTAAACAAATATTCAATGTTGTATGTATTTTTGTAATAAACACACAATATGTATAAATAATATACGAATAGTATATGATTAATATATTATTCGTATAATTTACTAATAAAAATATAAAATAAAAATAAAAATATTATAAAAACACACAATAGTTACAAAGAATCATGAAAAAATGATTTTGTAAAATATATTAGATACTTCTTAAACTTGTTGTGTAAGAAAAATTTTTAATTAATAATTTTGTTAATTTTTATTAATTAAAATATTAAATATATAAAGTATATATTATTTATTTAAATAAAGTATTTTTGGACAACCAAGTTTTATATGTAATTTTATTTCAAGCAAGCAAGCAAAAAATATATATATATAGTTTTGAACCAAGAGTGTGCCCCCCATCTAACATGACTCTAAGCCAATGCACCTACATCAGAAGACTTTTTTTTACTAGGTCCCACTCTACACTTAAACGATTAAAGGTAGTGATAACAACATCAAAATCCTATGCCAGACTGTGAGTAGAAGGCTTTTTATGATCAGTCTAGATGCAGACTCGTAACTGACTAGGTGATGTGCTTTTGGATTTATGTTTTCCAATGGTCAACCATATTTGCTGGAACAACAATTAAAGTCGCTCTTGACAAATATAAACTAATAGAATTAGAGGATTGCAAAGAGAAATTCTAAGAGCATCAGCATCAAATGCCAAGCTCTCAAGATTCTGTGGAGAATACCATCTAGTCACACTTTTTCTACTCTCCTTACAATACCAAATGCTTGAAATTTTTTATTAAAGACATGCATGCCACCAGCACCAAATGTAGAATAAGTGCCTAAGATAGGACTTGTCAAACCAATAGTTTCCATTTAAGAAAGTCTTTTCAGAAGAAAGTGTTGCTACCCAGAAACAGTAGAACCAAGTAAAAAAATAATAATATAAAACCCAGAAATAGCAGCAAACTTCAAAGGCTGCAAAATTCACTTGATTGGGATCATTAGGCTTTAACAGCAGAAACGACTTAATAAAATCAAACTCAGCTCATGATCATAAAAACATAGGCAACAAAAGCAAAAAAAAAATGGCAAGTCATGGCAGCGACAGAGGTAGTTACAGGCAGGATCCGAGGTGGGACTTCCAATCCCAGACAATGAGATTCTCCAAAACTTACATGGGATAGCCCAAAGCAAACAAAGGCATACTAGCAATCAAGAACATAGCAAATTAGCTCAAAAATAGTATATCAAATTCAAGAAAATACAATTGTAGAAGAAGAAGAAGAAGCATATCTCAAATCAAATAAAATAAGTTTTTGGAATTGATTCTCAAATCAAATAGAAGAAGAATAAGAAGAAGAAGAAGATCTCAAAGGAGAACAAAAAAAAAACGAGAAACCAAACCAGAAAAAAGGAAACAATGGAATAAAAAAAAGGATACGCGTGTGATTTTTGATAAAAGTAGGGTACGTGTGTAATATCTTACAAAAAGTGGGTATTTTGCTGAAAACCAGATCTAAAAAATAGGTATTTTTGTAAAAATCCCTTAAAAATTAACTTATACTTAGGTCAGCCCATTAAAGCATTTCCTTAAAATAAATAGACTTCGGATTCATTTCACTTAATTAAAATTAATTAGAATTAGGCCCACTAATTTAACTTTATTTTTCTGTTAAAATTTGATAGACTTAGGTTCACTTTTTAAAATTAAAAATAAGTAGATCTAGGCTCACTAATATAATTAACATGTAGGCTCATCTTTAGATTCCATTACACTTTGAAAAATATATAGATATTAGCTAATTTTTATTAAAATAATATAGATTAGACTAATTTAAGGATGATTTCACTTTGTCAATGCACTTTTTGTGTGCTCTTTCATGACTAGTTGCCTTGGAGTTAGATGAATGTTCAATTAGGGTTTATATAAAATTGCATGTATTTAAGGAAAAATCTAGTAATTAATAAACTAATTCTAAATGAACACGAGACATAAAGAAGTTGGTATTCCATACCTAGAATTTCCTGGTTGTGGTGCTAACTTTCTTTTTAGAGAATCGAGTTATGACCACTCATCAGTTGTCCCAATTATTACCCTAGGTGGCGATTCCTCATCTCCACGCTATGTCTCTATGATATAGTAGTGTGTTCTTTAGAGCCCTGAGCTCAAACAGTGTCGTGGTTGCAATATACTTGGACGTGCGCTAAACCCCACCATCTACAGTGGCGACTCCATTGAGGATAAGAGATACTGATTCTACTTGTGTTCTTTAGAATTATTTTATGAATTATTATTTTATTATTGTATTCATTTTTGCATGTCCCTACTAGCTTATGGCATTGCTTTACAGTCCCTTGATTCCGCTAGCTTCTTAGGATTATAAATTAGCTAACCATCACTCTTAGCCTTAACTCGGTTCAAGAGAGAATATCGAGCTCATCTGATCAGAGTCTGTGACCAAGTCTTAAATGAGGGTAGTCTTCTCTTGAGTTTGCAAAGGATGTCGGGCCCCTTTGACTTTGGCTTGTAACTCAAGTCTTAAAGGAGGGCATCTGCTAAGGAAACCGGGACCTTTTTCACAGGACTCAGCTTATATAGTGGCTTAGTAACTTCCCATAGGATTTACCCAAATTGCTTGTGTATGTTGCCATAAGGTATTTCTATCTATAAAAGCCCACGCCCATACCATAGAAGCCTATTTGGGCTAATAAAGATTGGGCTAAACTTTTTATACCTAGAAATACTATTTTTATGCTTTTACTACTTTGAGAGATTTGGCATGAACATCGGTTCTTGATATCCCTTGTTGATATTAAGGCTAAGACTTAAAATCCTAGGAAAAGAGACTCACCATTAAATTCGTGTGTAGGAGGAATAAGGTTGGAAGGATGTATGTTTTATACACTTGACTTATTAGTTGTTACTTACTACTTATTGCATAGCACGTGCATCATGCATACATGTATCTCATGTAGTTTATGCATCATACTAACACCTTATTTTACAGCCATCATATATTTATTTGGGTCATCATATATTTGGAAACAAAAAAGTGGCAGACTAAAGAGAACCATATTGAGTCCATAGTCAACCGCAAAAAAGATCTTCAAGAGATTAGAGAAAAGTCCTATTAACCCACTCTACCTAGAAGCACTACCAAAACCAACACCAACTAAGTAAACAGAAAATATGGAACAACAACAAGGGGGAAAATGGTCCATAGATGCCTTGAGAGCTATGATTCAAGATGAACTGAAACAAGCTTTGGTTGGGTTAATGCCACCCCTGCAGCTGCACCTGCACCTGCTCCTACTACTACTATACCACATCTGCTACCTGTCGTAGATAATCTGACTGGTAGAGAAAGTTAAGAAGGAATCACTTGAGTTGGTTCAGGATCTTGAGTCCAAACAGATGTAAGCATTGAATTAGAAGATGTCTAAGATGGAATAGCTGATAAGAGGGCAAGGCATAGGCTATTCATTCGACTTTGATGACATAATATACATGGAAGGTGATAAGTTGCCTGGCAATTTCAAAATGCCACAGCTACAGAAGTTCAATGGTTCTGGAGACCTAAGGATCCATCTAAGTCAATACACAATAACTATGAGCACCACTAAAGCTTTTATTATCAGTGGTTACGAAAGTGTTTGTATTTTCCTTAGAAGATATTGTTGTGAACTAGTATCATGGACTGGAAAAGTCTGTTAAGGCTGATTAAAGAGAGTTATGTACTGCTTTCCTGAAACAAAATGATCATAACACTAAGTTAGAAGTGTCTATCAGGGATTTGAAACCGACTAAATAAAAGCTCAATGAGTCATTTTTTGATTTTCTTACTAGATTCAAGATTAAGGCAGGATTAATGAAAAACAAATTAGCTAAAAAAGATCAAGTTAGGATGATTATCCATAATGTGTCCCCTAATTTGGTTGCATATGATGATGGGCTGAAAGCTGAGGAGATTGAGAATGAAAAGATGAGAACTGCCAGAAGTATTGGAGTAAGAAGCTATCAAACTGGGGGCACACAACATGGAAATACTAGTCGAGTTGTGGAAGTTTATGCTATCCAACCACTAAGAAGGTTCTCAAATTTCAATAACCATTGTCCAAAGTCCTAGAGCGCCTAATCCAAAAAGGCTTGCTCAATCCCCTCACTTTCTTTAAACTACCAAACCCAAACATCCCTGGTTATGACCGAAACAGTTATTACAAATTTCACCAGGTTATTGGCCATTCAACAGATACCTACATACGCTTGAAATATGAAATCTAAAACCTCATAGATGTTGGAAAAATCATCGACCCTGAAAAATCAAACCTAAACCCTAGCATAAAAAAATAATCCTTTCCCAAACTATTAAAATGTACCACCCTTAGCAACCATAACAATCAATTCAGGAGTTAGAGAAGAAGAAGTGCTAAATTCTTTTGAGGACATAAACTTTAAAATCGATGAAACACTTCCTATTTCCCCTAGAGGAGTAGAGGATTTGTTGGGACAGCCCTCGGGTAAATTTAACTATAAGGTGTTTTACTCTAAACCACCTGCTTATGACATTCCCATTGAGTCAATTATGACTGGAGGATGGGGTGACAAGTTCGAGGATTACAAGCTAGCAAGTGAGAAGAAAGAATTTGAGACTCCTAAGCAACTACAAAGAGAAGTTGAAGATTTTTGCGTCAGCCTTCGAGCAAGTTTGATTGTAAATTATTTTACTCTAAGCCAGCTTCTAGTCAAGTACTCCTTGAAGCAATTGTGCCTACTAGATGGGGTGATGAGTTTGATAATAAGAAGTCGCTTAAAAAAGAAACATGTATGGTAGAGGTTTGGAAGGATGGGAAGAAGGACCGAATCATTGGAACCATTGACATTTGGTACAACTATGATGAAGAAGTGAGGGTTACAATGTGTGGATGGAAAATACTTAAGTAAATCATGTTACTAGAAGTGGACAGGGTTATAAACCAGCTGAAAGGGGAACAAAAAAAGTAATAGAGGGAGGTAGCAGATAAAGAAGAAATAACAGAAGAGCAAGAGGATGATTTAATCCTTGAATAGCTTAAGAAGGCAAAAGCAAATGTGAGCATTTAAGAGTTCCTGATTCATTCTAGTAGTCATAGAAAGGCTCTTGTCAAAGCTTTATCTAAAATGAACATTGAAACTACTACTACACCTGAGGCTATGCTAGCAAAGGTGACAGAAAAGAAACATAGAGTAGTGACATTCTCAGATGAGGATCTACCCTTAGAGGGAAGGAATTACAACAAGGCTATATTCATTCTAGTTGAAGTTAGAGGTAAAAGAACCAACTATATGATGGTAGATGATGGTTCTATAATTAATGTCTGCCCATTGAAAATCCTACCTAACTTAGGTTTGAAAGTTGATGACTTGACAAATTCAGACTTAATAATCAGACCTTATGATGACAGCACAAGGAGTGTAGAAGGCATATTCTAAGCTTTGGTAAAAACTGATCCTGCAAAGTCAATGGTAGAATTCACTGTCTTGGACATTCCTATCACCTATGCCTTATTACTGGATAGGCCTTGGTTTTATGTCCTGGTAGGAGTGCCCTCAACTGTGCATTAGAAGATAAAATTCCCTCATGAAGGATAAGTGGTGACCATAGATGCAAGCATGAACAAAACTGTATCAGCCATACTCGACAGTCAAAAGCAGGTGATTGCTCCTCCTGGTTTTCAAGTGGCTGGGATCTTTGATGGAACTAAAATGGATCCCAGGGTTGCAAAGATGATGAAAAAGATGCAGTATCAATTAGGACTAGGATTAGGAAAGAATCAATAGGGAATTCCAGAGCCGCCAGATTTTAAAAGCTAGAACGACACCAGAGGACTAGGTTACACGGAGACAGGATCAAACCAGAAAAGCAAAGAAGGGATCAAGGAATAAGGGAAAATCCCCACATAAAGTAAAACCCATGGAAAAAAGCTTTATTAGAGAGGAGAAAGGAAAATTCTACCTGGGTACCGAGGAACCTGTTAATGTAGCTGGTGTGAATGTTCCTAGATTTGAGATCTTCAAGGAGTAGATCATTAAGAACTTGGTGTGAGACAACAAAGATGGTGTGATGAAGCAAGTTGCTGAGAAGATAGGGAATATGGCCGTCGAGGAGCTACTTTGTTTGCACCTAAAGAAGAGCCACCATAGGATTTAGCTACTATCATTAGCAATATTTTTAATGATTATTTTATGAAGAAACTGATGTAATAATGTCCGGTCTCTATAAGGATGAAAATTCTATTTTCTTATGGTCAATGATATGAATTCTAGTTTGGCTTACTTATGTGATGTCCATCCTGATGGTTCTGTGCATTTTAATACTGATCGTATGTTCATGTTAGACATTAATTCCATTCAATTAGATTCATTTAACATGGGCACAAATGATAACCCAAAAAACATTTCTATATCACATGATGTAACTCTTGGGGAGAGGGAAAATTTTGAGAGAATATTAATAAAAAGAAAGGTAGTATTTTCTTGGTCTTACAATAATATGCTAGGTTTAGATAGAGAAATTACAAAGCACCACATTCTAACTTATCCAGTAAACCAGTAAAACAAAAGCTTCACAGATTAAGGCTCGAATGGACAGAAAAGATAAGGGAAGAAATTGCTAAACAAATTTAGGCTAATTTCCTCGATATAGTGGAATATCCCTAATGGCTAGCAAATATAATGCCAATTCCCAAGAAGGATGGTAGGTTGCGAATGTGTGTGGATTTCAAAGACTTGAATAAAGTGTGCCCTAAAGATGATTTTCCTTTACCTTATATCGATGTACTGATTGACAATGCAGTATCTAGTGCAATATATTCTTTTACGGATGGATTTTCAGGTTATAACCAAATAATAATGGCAGTTATGGATAAGATTAAAACTGCTTTCATTGCAAAATAGGGAACATATTGCTACAAGGTAATGCCCTTTGGATTAAAGAATACAGGTGCTACTTATCAGAGAGCAGCAATCGCTTTGTTTTATGACATGATGCATAAAAAAGTAGAGGTACATGTAGATGATATGATGGTTAAGTCAGAAACATGGGAAGGACACTTCGAAGCCTTGGACAAGTTCTTATCTAGAATTGAGAAGTATAATCTGAGGCTCAATTCGAAAAAGTGCATTTTTAGGTAACTTAAGGAAAACTAATAGGACACATAGTCATTTAGAGAGGAACAAAAGTAGATTCAGACAAGATCAAAGTTATTCAAGAAATGCTTATACCAAAAACTGAGGAAGAAGTAAGAGGGTTAATCAGGAAATTATAGTACATCAGTAGGTTCATTCTGAAGCTTGCTATTGTTTGCGATCTTGTCTTCAAACTCTCGAGGAAGAATCAGCCTATCAAACTCTAGAGAGCTTTTGACAAGATCAAGGAATACCTAACTAGTCCACTAGTTTTGAAACCACTTAGACAGGGAAAGCCATTGATTTTGTACTTAGCTTTAGAAGAGAAAGTAATGGGGGCAATGTTGGCACAAGAAGGACCAAAAGGAATAGAACATGCAGTAAACTACCTCAGTAAGAAATTCATGCTGCATGAGGAGAAATACAATCTAATAGAGAAGACATGCCTGATTATGATATAGGCTACAAGAAAGTTTAGGCGCTATTTTCAGTCATACTAAATACAAGTTGTTTCAAGGATAGATCCTTTAAGGTACTTGTTTCAAGCGACTGCTTTGACTGGGAGAATGTCTTCATAGTTAGTGCTACTAACAGAGTTTGATATAGAGTACATCACCATAAAAGTCATTAAAGGGATAACAGTAGCAGAGTTCCTAGCTCAGAATGCAGTATATGGAGATGAATAGTAGAATCTATAGTTTCCTGATGAAAATCTAGTAGTAATAGAACACAAAGAATTGAAGCTGTATTTCGACGGAGCTGTGAACAACAAAGGAGTAGGATTGGAATAATCCTTGTCACATTAGAATTCCTATGGCCAAGAAACTGGATTTCAAGGTTACAAATAATATGGCTGAGTATGAAGCATGTATATGTATAATAAAAGCAACTGAAGCAAAGGATATGTTAGTTTATGGAGACTCCTTATTAGTCATCAATCAGGCTAATAAAGAGTGGGATGTAAAAGAAGAGAGATTAAAACCTTATGTTTGTTGTTTGAAGAATCTAATGAAAAGTTTTAACAAGTGTCTCTTCAGACACTTATCAAGAGATGAGAATCATATGGCAAATGCATTTGTAACTCTTTTTTCAATGTGGGATAGTCCGACTGGGTTAACTATGAAACCTCTAGTGATAGTAAAGTCAAAAGCTCCATGTTACAGTAGTGAGCAAGCTATGAATATTCAAATAGAACTAGAAGAGAAGCCATGGTTCTATGATGTCTAGAAATTCATAGAAGAAAGGAAGTATCCAGATGAAGCAACTTCAAAGGAAAAATATGCCCTTCGTGTTCTTACGTGCAACTATGCAAGTCATGATGGAGTATTATACAAGAGAATGATGAATGGAACACAATTGAGATGTCTTAGGAAAGAAAAAACTAAGGAAGTATTGAAAGAGATTCATGCAAGAGTTTGTGGATCACATATGAACGGAATCATCTTGGCAAAGAAGATTATGTGACAAGGGTATTACTAGATGAGTATGGAATGGGATTGCATTAGAATAGTGATGCAATGTCATTAGTGTCAGATACATGGGAATTTAAATCATTTACCACCTACAGTGTTGAATAGTTTGTTATCTCCTTAGCCCTTTGCAACATGGGGAATAGACATTATAGGAGAAATAAGGCTGACAGTATCGAATGGGCATAAGTATATAGTGATAGCTATTGATTACTTCTCTGGATGGGTAGAGGCATAATCATTCAGTACCTTAAAAGTAAAACAGATGGAAAATTTCATAGAAAAGAGTCTCATTTGTAGATATGGGGTTCCACATCACTTTCTGATAGACAATGGGTTCAGTTTCAAGCAGAGAAAAAAAAATTATCACAGACGTACTAAATTGAGCATCATAAATCCTCACCTTATCAACCTCAGGCTAATGGAGTGGTTTAGGCACTATGATCATACAGGATATGTGAGCTTATAGCATCGAGGCACGCATGCTAAATGGTAACTATCTACTGGATTTCTGTTTATTATTATTTGTTGGAGGGTCTGCCTGAATAGGCCATGTAGATTAGAGACGCTACTCGACTTGAATTAGGAAGAAGTGAAAAACTCACTTCTATAACTAGAGAATCCGGGTTCAGGGGGTAGGAGTTACTTATCTTGTTTCTTTATTATACATATTGCTTATTTATTCACTACTTCACCTAATTTTGGTTTTATGATGCATTTTTACCACACTCAAGCATTGGTCAGTTTAAATTGGAAATAAAGTGCAGGATAGTTGGATTGATGAGCATTCACCATATAATAAATAAATAAGCAAGCATCCATTAAGCAAATGATCATGTGTGCAAGTAAGCTCATAGCACACAAGCATACAAGAAATAATCAAAATAAACAAGCAAAGAATCAAAATAAAAACGGGGAAAGGGATTAAGGATTACATGTTAGCATATGTGGTATGCCCTGTTAGCATAAATGTGCCCTAGTGCCATACTTGTAATATATAATGACATTGTAAATTATCCCTAAGGCAATAAGATATTCTTTTAAATAAAGAGTTTGTTTATTTGAGTATTTATCCTATAGCATTATGTTAAATAAATTTATTATCAAGAGTTGATAATATGAGCTACAAACTTATTTAGTACATATGTTATAAATTGCTCATAGTCGAATAGTTAATATTTCGATAATATTAATTAGACTATCACCTCTCTCTATTTTCCTTGATTAGTATGTGATGCTAATAGTGGGAGGTAGTGAGTCTCATGCTACTTGATATGAGATATCAGAATAGACACATGGATACTCATGTGATGGGTGGATCGAACAGTGATGTTAGATTTATGATTGCAAGGATATTCACTTATAGTCAACAATCACAGTCTAGGTATGATGGTGCATATAGTCCTTTGACCTGAGGTGGCACGGTCATCCACATTTGAGTGGTTAGAGTTTGTTACCGCTTACATACTTGTGTTATTCATACATGGGTATATGGCGTGTGGTGGCTCTAGTCAATTGATTGTAAGGATGAGTGTTTAACCAAGATGGGATTCCTTGCCCGGAGTGAACTGGGATAGATCCTATGCTATCTAAGTTTATTCTTGCTTAATAGAGTTCCTGGCTAGGACAAATATAACATAGTCTGAAAGAGTTTCAGTGCTAGAAAGTGTTTATAGTATTTGTTATATTTTATCAAGAATAACTTGAGATGAGGTCATAAGATAAAGCTATTAGAGTTTGACTTAAACTTGACTCTAGGCTTTATCAGGATCTTTTAATGAAGGGATTTTGGTGCACGGTAATTATGACCATGAGGTTCGTGTGAATCATATATGCATTCATATTTAATTGGGTAGTTGTGATATCGATGCTAGGGGTCACTCACAACTTATGAGAACTAAATGTGTATAATTGGGATTTTCACATTTAGGC